>JAUZND010069724.1:0-17186 GCA_034780555.1 Coelogynopora nodosa | reverse complement strand
GAATTTCTCTCTTATTTTTGCGTAGTGTACCGACCAGTGATGTATTATATAAGAGCAAGCGCTCAGCCAAAGGAAAACTAGTAAAAAAATTATTCATGGTGATGTTTCGGCCAGTATTGAGATAATGTTGAGCTATTTCCATAACCAGTTTTTCACTGAACGAGCTGCCTGTTGTGTCAGCACTGAGAGTGTTGACCCCGATGTAGACAATACAACGTAGGGGAGTAGAGTCGGTATCAGTTATCCAAAATAGTTTTATACCGAATTTCCCTGGCTTAGAGGGTATGTATTGCTTGAAAGCAACTCTTCCATGGTATTCTATTAACATCTCGTCAATAGTTAGCATTGGTCCTGGAACATAAAGATTTTCGAGTCTGTCATTGAACAATGAAATAACGCCTCGCCAGCTTATCTTCCCTTTCACGACGTCGAACATCATCGAAACGTAGCATACATTTCAATTGAGCAAATCTTTTATAACTCATGGTCGCACGAAAGGCTGGATATCCATCCCGACAACTCCATAGCTCCGTTGCATCGCGATGGTGATATTTGCAAGCACCTGAAATGTATAAAATAGGGCGAAAGATTGGTATTTCACCTCAAGTGTTTTTCATAAATTACGTTTATCTAAATATGACCCTGTAAATAAATTATAGTTATTTTAGTTGATTAGAAGAAATAATTAAATTTTAACACAATAATATCAGATTACTACTACTGCTTACTTGCACAAAAAGTGTACGTACGTGCGTAGGTACACTGCATACGCCAAATACACATTTTACGCTAAAATGAGAGCAAAAGCGTGTACACGCAGTACAATGATTGACTTCTGATGATATTTTGGTGAACCGAGAGTAGTATAAATATTTAAATATGTATACATATTTCAAGAAAAATATAAATAAATTATCCAAGTGCGTAGGTACACTGTAGATACACTGTACGTCCCAGTAAACTGTTTATATAATGTAATTACCTGCAAGGAAATGAAGCCCAATAAATGCTTCCATCTCGATCCTGTCTGTTCTCATCCAAGTGAAGCCGCGTTCATGAGCAACTCTTCTACCTTGAAGGTTCGTATATGAAACCGTAGTATCAATAATTTCATCAAATGTCGTCATGAAAGCTTCTCTTCTACTTGAGGGATGAAGTCCAATAGAAAATCCTTGGCGCAGACGGAAGATATTTTGTACTGGCTGACGACCCTGTGCTTGTCTTATTCCAGTCCATAGCCTACCATCTCGCGCAATTAAAGATGGCTGTGTTTCAGCGTCAGTAATATCAGCCTCTCCATCTTCTTCTGATGAATCACTATCACTGGAATAATTGCAAATATGAAACACAATGTCACGATCAACTATCTCATCACTTTCATCATTGGGAAATTCAAGTGGTTGCTCTTCCAATAGTTGATTATCAAAATTATCTCCTGCTGGGAAATTAATGTTTCCATCACATTCTTCTATATCTAGAGCTTCAAATGAATCTTTACATTCCTCATTATAATAGTCTTGAGATGCACATAGTAATTGCTTTTGGGCTATTTCTTTAGCCAGTCGTTTGGGTCGTGTAGCCATGATAGTAGAAATATCTTTACATTCCTTATTATAATAGTCTTGAGATGCACAGAGTACTTGATTTTGGGCTATTTCTTTAGCCAGTCGTTTGGGTCGTGTAGCCATGATAGTAGAAATATCAATTATATAGATAATAGTGTGTTGATGAAAATGTTAAACTGTCGATATATATATATACTTAACTTTTCTTATAACAAGTTATCGATTGAAACTTCACTTATAGCCAATCAGCAACAGAGCTTCTACACCTATATTTCGATTCGTTACACCGATAACATTTTAAATAGAGATTCAATATATCCTTTACCTCTGACTGAATACAGTTATTTTTTATACAAATTGATATAAATATACTATAAAATATACTATATTATGTATTAAATTGGTATATTATTTACTAAGGTAAAAATACTAAAATATATTTCAGTCATAATGGTGATTAGTTGTATTTATATTTACTATAAAGCTTCAATAATCTTTCGAAATATGCATAATACTGTGGGGTGCTATAGCACCCCGTAGGAACGATAAACTATAAAAATCAGATAACTTTTTTATAAAGCTATGTTTTGATTAGTAATTTTACATCAACAATATATCGGCCAAATGATTAAAAGTCATGAAGTTTCAGCTCAATCGGTTCATTAGATAAAAAGTTACAACTATCCAAACACGGCTGGGGTGCTATAGCACCCCGTAGGGTGGTTTAACCGTTAAAAAATAATGATTTTTTAAATATAGAGTATTTTAAAGGTCCTTACTTTATTTGGTTATGAAAAATTTATGTAAATCGAATCTTTTAAGAAGTTATAATATAT
This sequence comes from Coelogynopora nodosa, assembly GCA_034780555.1. Lineage (NCBI taxonomy): Eukaryota > Metazoa > Platyhelminthes > Proseriata > Coelogynoporidae > Coelogynopora > Coelogynopora nodosa. Next base: position 14,785 of record JAUZND010069724.1, on the reverse strand, counting down.
ACGCAAGTTACTAAGGCCTGTGCTTTGCTGCCCTGGACCATGGAGATAAAGAATTTAAAAATAAGTAACTATTTAAGTGGATGCGCAATGGTCACTTATAATTTATTTCGTTTTAAAACATTTATGTAAATTGAATAAATAAAGAATTTATAGAAAATAACATTAAAAAAGGGAAAATTCGTGAAAAATATAATTGCATACTAGGCACATATTTTGCGGCCCTGGCAAAAACTTCGAGTGTTGTTCTTTACCGATGATTAAATTAAGCCCGCCATGTGAAGTATCGTAATGTTCCTTCTCAGAATGTTCGACATACATGTGCTTAGTAGATACTGTCTGTTCATCATATTTGTTACAAATAAAGCTCCGTTGACACTGAGAAAAATAAATATTTAAAAATAATAATTAAAAAATATTTAATATACTACCAATGATATACTCGTATTATGCTACAGTATCTCTGACCAAAATCCAAATATTTATTGGCAAAAAATTATACAGCTTATATACTTTGTTTGTCGCCTGCAATGTTTTTATAATTTTGTAATATATACATTTAAAAAGGAAGTTTTTTTGAATGCTTGTCACAAATAGTTAAATAGAAACAAAATAAAACATTATTAACATATAAACATATAAAACGACTTTCAATAAATAATCAAAACAAGTTTCTGAGGTAATATGATCTCAAAATAATTGACAGTAATTTGGGGTGTATGTGCAACAGTCACTGAAACATGTTTACATGCGCGCATGAACACGTTATAATTAGTTTTGCCAACAAATTAGTATAAAAAAAATTAAATAAAAACAAACACTTTATTTATTCAGCTAATTAGTTATTAAAACAACAAAATTATTGAGATAATATACACTATTTATCGTATAATTTTGCATAATTACACCAAATCACATAATAAAAGAGTTTATTACAATCCAAATTGGGAACCAAAAATTAGATATTGTAAGAGCAGTGCATGGGTAATGTGACATAGATTATTGAGTATAGCTAATATGCAAATACGCAGGTACGTTACATGAATAAAGTACAAAGTGACAATATGAAAAAACCTTTTTATACATGATAAAGAGTAAGGGAGGGATGTTCAACTAAAAACAGTCGAATAGGTGGGTTTTATTTTGATTCTGTGGATTACTTTTTGTAAAAGCATCATTTTAAATTAAAAGAATAAAAAACAGACTAGACATGAAATATTTAACTGACCAATACTTTGTCCAGACAGGAAATGTTCGAATTTTATATCATTGTTATTAGAAAGTCAGAAAATGGTATATATAAGAAACCTAAAGTTCCATATTGATAGTACGTACTATTTTCATTTGTTTATGTATTAAATTTAACAAAAATGTTTCAGGGGTGGAGGTCGCGAAATTGTTCTACACAGTTCATTCAACTAATGCACACAACTACTGCATGACGGGATATTTGTTACTGTTTACTCTTTAGCTTACACTTGCAACTCTTAATTTCCTATCCTTTAACCCTTCGTACGTGTACACACTTTTTAGGGTTTGCTACGTAAAGGGAGGGGTATTTTTACTATTTAGTATTTTACCCCTCCTGGATCCTATCATCTGATTAAGCTGAAATTTGGGATCCGGATACCTCCTAAAGACTTGTCAAGCGATTTTTATTTTCAAAAAATTAATAAATTGGTATCATTTTCTTGACCTAATTACGTAATAAACTCCAGTTAAATGCCATAACTTTTGTTGAATGCAACCAATTGAATTGATTCTTTTTGCATCTGATTCTAAATCACAAGATCTATATTTGTTGATATATTTTTATAATTATGCTACTGATATAAATAAGCTATATGTAGTATGAATTATATTCGAGTATTATTTTAAAGTACTGGTTATTTTATTAAAATAATTTAATTATTCAAGTAAAATGGAAATAATTTACGATTAAACTTATTTTTTATATTGATGTTGCAAGTTTCAGCTCCTAATTTCCTTGGCAAGTATGAAAACCCAGGGGGGTATAAAATGGATCAATAAGAACACCTTTATTTCTAGTATGTAAAAATATTAAAAATTATATGTTTTAGTTAGATAAAAGTATTGTAGCCACTGATTAAAAAAATCAGGGTTATACGTTTTATATTTTCAATCAAAAACTTAATTTCATTGAAAACAAATGGCGTACCATTTATCATTCCAAAATATGATTTTATCCGAAATAGCTTAAATATTAACTTCATGTACATTCATCATAGTTTTGTTAAAATATCGTCCCCCCATTCGATGATCATGGACGGTTACATTTTATGTAGACACAATACTTTTAATTATTTCAAAGAAATTCTTTAAATATTAGAGAAATTTTTTGACAACTAAATTATTTTAAACAGAGATTAATTTAAACTATAAATAAGACTAATTGAATAGCCAAATGATGCACCTATTCTTGGTACTACAATACAAACTTATCAGTAGGAAGTTTTTAGTATTCTAACTAAAACGGAGTAACATTTGAATGCGTCAATGAATAGCAAAACCAATTTAATGTTATTTAAATAATGTAGACTTTTTGCGGTCGATTTATAAAATTTGGTTGCAACAAACTTATTAATTGATTCACAAGTTAGCATAGAAATTTTAGCAGTTGCACAAGCGTTTTTGTTAAATTGTAAACGTGTAACATATATATACAATACACAAAATGTGTTTTCTGAGAAAATTATGGTATCCTGAATTTTTTGTGAAACAGTTTATAAGGTATATTCGCAAGTAGTTTATCAAGAAAATACAATATAATGATAAATTACACCCTAAATGTAAATTTTATGGCATATTACATCAGTCTATATACAATAAAAAATGCAAGTCGAATATTCATGTAAATATCAGATTATCTTGAACTGTAATTAATATTTTGAAAGAAATTTGGATTTATGTTAATAAAATGGCTTATTTAATATAGTCGACAATGGTCACTTCCTAAAAATCACGAATTTTTAAAAATGTTACAATACCTACCTATTACAAACGATTCTAAATAAATGACACTTTTTCCAAAGAAATGCCCGCACATATTTTATTATTCAGATATTGTTTTTGAGCACAGGTTTTGACTATCTTAGATTCGCCATATAATTACCGATCTCTAAGAACAAAACAAAAAACTTCGCCAAGCATCTATTAATTACAATATATATATATAGTAAGAAATAGAAACATATTAATAGTACAATAACGTGGTTACATAGCTTTATTTATGATATATAACACTGCAGCTAAAATACATAAACACGTGTATAATGAAATAACAAAAATATCTACATATTGATTCTGGCCTAGAATATGACAGGACTAAAGTACAACAATTAGTAAGCAACACTTCTTGGTAAGCATGATAATAAATAGTTTACATCCTGTGGCTCTCCTTCTGTACTCGTGTGGCGTATGTCCTTGAAACAAGATTCCAGGCGTCCATGTAACGATCCATGCAGAGTCCTACACATTTCTGGAGAACGATAAAACAACATATATACGTAATTAAAAAAGCGACTCAAACTGCCGATACAAATTGAATGAACGGATATTTCGAAACATGCGTTATAATCAAATAATATTTAAGGTACATAAGGTACATAGTATAAGGTAGAGTAAGACAAAAAGGTTATTTATGGATAATTTACATAACTACTGTCTGAAGGGCCAAGAAGAAAAACATCGATGTAGGGAAATATTCGATATAGGCAAATGTGAAGTTTTTTACGAGAAAAACTATATTTATTCAACACAAATGTTAAAATTGTTAATTAAATTAAAAGAGAATTGAGATTTGACTTGTTAATTATTTCATTTGACTTTTTACAATAAGCCAGGAGCGTATTCAATAGTATGTTTTTATGTTTGGAAATGTCAGTTTTTAAAAAACATTATTTGAACAGCAAAACGGTATCATATTTCTCATTGATAGTACAGTTCTTTCGTTTGTTCGACACGCTTTACAAATTTTAATGACCATATTCTTATAATTGGCTGTTTTATCATATGCACATATGCTGCCTAACACGGCTTGTTGAATAAACTTGTACAGTATGTGTTGTTCGAACAAAACAAAAAAATTGATATGGACGAATTAGATATAAAAGAAAGGGGGGAAATCGAGACATTTAAAAAACTGGGAGATATCCAATCCATTCAAAATTGGTTTTGTCAGTAAAATTAACAGTAGGTCGATTACACCAATATTTTAAATGAACTAATTTTACAATAAGTTGAAATGAAAACGACACAATTAAAATATTTTAATACTTAAACTAACCTATAATGTGAATTGTTCAATGAAATCAAGACTTTCCATATTGAGTCATTTTTAAAGTTTAATAAAATGAATACTGCATTTAATATATGACGGCTATTAAAAATTACGCATTAAGTTCAGTCACTCTTTGCGAATTCTTATCAGCTCCACATGGAAATGTATATACACAATTCAACTCCATAAAAATATTATTAAGTGGTGAGAATACACACTCATATTTTGAAAGAAGCTATATCACATGCTTATAAACAAGTATATTTAACGGATTTAATATGTTACACTAGCACAACAAAAAAAGGATTATGTGACAAGCTCTACTGTATATAATTATCTGTTTCAATATGAAGTCAAACTCAAAAAAACACTAGCAGATAAACCGTCACTTCACTGATTGTAATTAATTTTGATATTTTAAATTTTGACAAAAATATGCAACTAGTAAATGGAGTTGAGAAAAACACAGCATAAAATGTTGATATATTTGAAATGTATAGAAATGTATAGAAAGTATGATTTCCTACATAAGTAAAAGTGTAGTTTCAAAGATTGCTATGGCTTAATTTTTCTGCCCAAGTTTACTGGAAGATACAAATTAGATGTCCCAATTCTTTAATACTTTCTAACTTACTACTCAAACAGCCCAACAAAAATAACACATTTAAATAGTGGTCAAATTAACAATAAACTACCAGTTGCTATATGCTCTCTTTCCGAGGTATTAAGTACAAATGGTTTTTAAAATTATTTTAAGTTTTTCATTGTATATAACAATAAATCAATTTGCTAAATTAATAATTTCAATTATATATTTCACTAACCTGTTCTGATTTATCTAATGATGTGCTGGGTTTTGTAACACATTTTGCAAAACATTTATCAGAGACTTTCTGAAAATAAAAGATAACATACAATTATAAATAGATATTTTAAAATACATAACTGCATCTACAATCATGAAACAATTAAAATAATATATATATAGTTCACAAAAATAAGTTATAGGTCTGGTAGTGAAAAAGGTCAAAGAAATTATCCATACAAATTATATGCATTACACAAATTATACCAATACAAAGGATAAAGTATCAGTAAAAATATCAGGACATTTGATAACTAAAGGAATCTTACTGATTCTAGAATTATATGTGTCTACTTTCATTTATTTGCTATCTATTGACAACCATTATGATGTTGAGTGATTTAAAATTGGAAAACAGATTATTCAATCTATTTTCCCATTAGCTAATTCACTATTAATAGAAAATATTTGTCATTAAATATACAGCTAGCTAGTATTCAATTATAAAACAAATAACATATTAAGAATTTTCTTGAAAAACCACTCATATAGTGATTAAGCATTTTTCTAAATCAATAAGGAGCTTGTCAGATTTTATACTGAACAAACAAAAAACACATTATAATTAATTTGAAATTATTACCTAAGGTAGATAAGAAACATAGAAACTTAAAAGTAATGACAAAAATTTACGAAATGATAATCTTGATTTGTTCATCAATTTTTAAATATAAAAAATATATGAAATTAACACATTTAGTGTGGTTAGCATTTTGTTAGTATCAGCAACAGAAAAGTTCTGCATAACAGATAAATTATAGTTTTAAAAAATATTATTAATTAATAAGTATTAAAAATGATTAAATATGTACACTTAAATCAACAGAATTATATACCATTAGCAATATAGAAATGTACATATAATAAACTTTTGTGTACATTAAAATAACAAACTATGCAGTAGAAAAGTTGTAAATTTTTTTACAATAATATATAAGACAAGTTTAATGATATTTAGCCAAGGTAGGTACACCAAAGTATAAATCCTGCTACTTTATTGGTAAATATGTCAGTAAGAGTGATTTTTAACAGTTTTAATGTAGATTGACATATGATTTGCTGAATCCAATTATGAAAGTCACTATTAGAATTAGGAAAATCACTATAGACATATCGTTGCACTGAGGATTATGGGGCAGGGCAGCTTGTGAATTATTTTGATTTTATCAAATATGAACTTTTAAAGTATGATATTATGGTATTATTTTATTGCATGAATAATGAAGCAACATAATCAATTAAAGTTTTATGTCAATGATTCATATATATCTTGCATACAAAATATAAGTAAAAATTGATAGTGTATTGATTTTTCATCAATTTTATATATATACAATGATTTATTAAAGCAAAGTAAATATACAATAGAGTTATTCAATGCAAAATCTATTAGAAATTGAAAACATTATGGAAAAGCACATATATCTAAAAAAAAAACAATAACATTTAAATCTGAAACAAATAAGTAATTTTCTGATTATCTATCTACAACATGCAAATAGTGGTCAACATATTTGTATTTTATAAATACATGATTTTACATACAAAAAAGAAAAATTCCATTACAGGATAAGTTAAAGAAAATACATTTTAAAATCACATCTATCAACATGGAAATCAAACGCTCATTATATTAAAAGAATTTAACACAACATTAATGTTATTGTATATTATAGTCCCACTATCAATTACATTAATTAATAATTATGCATTTGTACACTTTTCTTATACAAGTTTAAATATGGACAAATAGCAATGTTAAAAATATAATTGGCTACCAAAATTATCTTTCACAAATATAATGTAAACAGTTTTTCTGTCCAATGCAATATGGTTTATAATTAGTATAGTAATAGCTGAAAAGGGTTTATGTTTTTTCTGCCAGAAAAGTAGTTCAGACAGCATTAATTTATTGTGACAGATAACTGAATACCTGCCTATAGTCAGGGTAGCTACAAAATTTTCTAAAAATAATAAATGTATATTTGTGCATATATTTGAATATTTTTGTCAACACAGCACTTCAATTGAGTTAAAAAAAGTCTATGTAATTATGACAAATATGTACCCTTTATAGTTTATTTACCAAACTTTACTTCATATCTGAATCAGCTAGTATAAATATAAAAGTGCAGTCTATAGATGAAGTCAATAAATTAATTAATACATATGAAGAAATACTAGTTTTAAAGATAATTTATAGTGAGTATTCTATCAAAAGGTGAGTATGCTGTTTTGGAATGACATTACCAACCAAGTTAATATCCAAATGTTATCCAGATCAGGTACATCCATGTGAAAAAATTTGTGAACTGCATAGGATATCCAGTTAAAAGTTCTTCAAGCACAATATGATGTCTTTTTTAAAACACTCTTATACCAAACATGAATGTGACAAAATAAAACAGGTCACTGCCACATTTTCAATCTATTGGTATGAAAATTATGCTTTATAAATGTAGACCATAATATTATATTATTATACAGGACCCACAATTTGTGGGGGGGGCCTTGGCCCACAAATTCTAAAATATTTATTCTGGAAATTTCGTTTCAATGAATCAGAATTTGTTTAAATGACCATTTAGTAAATGTTTTAATGATACATTTCAGTAATTGTGAGAATAGTACACAATTCCATCAAGTTATAATATATTATTTTTATAAATATATTAAATTACATATAAGGCTTAATTTTGATAAATATAAAAAAACTCCCCTGCTAAGAATCTGTTATATATATCTGAACAGGTATATATAGAGGAGTCATCCAACATTATTGTTTAGAAATTGTTAATGATACATAAAAATCCACAGCTAGAATTTAATAATTTAATATGTTGTGTAAGAAATATCAGAAAAACTTTTTTATACAAAATGAACAAATAATTATGTGATCACAAATAAATATAGGAATAATATATGTAGAATTCATAATTGGCAAGAATTGTGTTGTTTGCAACCTATTTAGCTAATTCATTTATTCACCAATCAAACATTTTGGGTAAGCACACCTGTTTATCAATCAATATATCTTAACAAATACAATTTCACGCCTCAATTTATGATTGATGGTGCAGCATTATTGCCTCTTGGAAAGTTGACACTTACCCAGTGGATTATAGGGGTGTTTATGTATGCATTTAAATTACATTTATTTTTAGAAACCCATTCATTTATAAGTTTAATGATCTAATCAATATTTGGTACAGCCATCAGGTGAATTAACTTTCTTTCAGTATCAAACCTTAATACACTAATTTGGAAAAAGTTAAATAATATTAAATGAAAAATTAAATGTTTTATTTTAATTAATTATAATGTATAAATTCCTATGAAGCATTTGGTCATGAGCTTTTAAGCAAATTTTTATTGTTATGTATATGAGCATTTTCTTACATCTCAAGCTCTAAGCAAATGCTCAGTTTTTATTGATACAGCTAAAAAATATATAGAAAAGCATACTGTACTGCATTATTTCTTAACTTGCTTAATCTATTATCCATGGGGGTGGAGGGAAATACCAATTTTTTTCCTTAAATAAATTAAGTTTTTGATTGAATAATGTAATGTATGACCCTGCTTTTTTGGTACTCTTGTAGATGAGCATGTATCGATTTAATAAACACATATTTTTATGAAACGGATCTAGAAAAAACTTGCTATGGGGGCAAAATATTTCAAATGGGGCCTATATGATTTTGAGGACTTGTCATAATGAAAAACACAAAACCAAAAAATCTACTTATAATACTATTTATTAAATAAACTTAATGAGTACTTAGATTAAGGCAGATTTTGTATAAGCATAATACATACTTACAATATTAAAAAATGTCAGTGAGTCAATTGTTGTAAGCATACATATGATATTAAATGTTATCCAAAATATTTGGCAAGAGAATGTGTCAAGGTTGACGACATGCAAATTCAATGACCACATCCTTGGGTGTGATTTCGATCTGGGAATGGACATACATGAGTGCGAGCGCTGTAAAATAGTCTTGCCCCATCATCGATCAGAGATATGTCTACAACAGAGGCAGAATGCTCACATGACATTTGCATTCACAAGAGGTGTCTCAGGAAAAGTGGCCGAAATCCTCAAAATCATTTTGACATTTGGAAAGAACTTGGCATCACAAGTGGCAGTGGCATCAACTTTGTGTTGGTTTTGCCACAGAGCATGTACCACTGATGGAGCTCCACTGGCAAACAATACTCCTCGATATCATCTTTGAACCACTCAAATTCCTCGGCCATTGGTTGTGACGTGATAAGTGAAGGAACAGCCTTTAGTTTTGTTGTTGCCCATTCCTGGAGACAGGAAAAGAGTGAGTTCATCTTGGAGATAAGGTGATCCAAGAGGGGGATTATGATGGATTTTTTGTAGTACTCACTTGGAGACTCAGCTGGTACATTAAATTCATTTTGTTTGTCAGCTACAGACTCTGGGTTTCTCTACTGTGATACCAAGTTCTGCCGCCATTGTTTCAGATTTGCTAAAACAATCAACGTGAAATTCCTCGACATTGACATGGACCTCCTGCAGTTTTTCTTACCAGCGATACATGTTTGAATGCACATCCTACATTAAGTGAATGTTCCCGTAGGGACTTGCTCAGCCCTTTGATGTAACTAAGACACATACAGACACTGTTTAGAACACAGATGAATTCAAAGTCAGTCACTGCCTTCACAAGAGATAAAGCTGATGCAAACCTGGCCTTCCTAGTGTTTGGTTTTCAAATATGTGAACAGAAAAACTGTAGCTACTATTAAATTTAAACTATCTTATTGTAGTTGTATTATATTGTAGCCAAAATTGGATGTCGGGTCTTACACCAAATCAAACGGGGCACCCTCTAACTCAGATGGGGGCCACTCAAATCTGCCAGGGGGGAAAGTGCCCCTTTGCCCCCCCTAAATCCGCCACAGAGCATGGTATACTACAGTATAAAATATTATTACATACTTATATATAAATAATATATAATCTATTAACTTATACATAGTCATAAACAATCATTAATATTTTTAATAATAAATAAAACTGAACACTTTTTGTGAATTAATAAACATTTTTATAAAAATTTGATTTTAAAAAAATGGACATGTGCTTATCTGTAAGACTAAGAGTACAGTTTTTTTTACTCAGTAGCTATAATACGTTTTATCTTATTAAAAACAATTTCAATGTGATATAATTTTTACTTGATATTAATTTCAATAAAGTAATAAGCTTTATTTAAATATATTTTAATATACTAATAGTAATAATGCATATTAGTCAATTTTACAAATACAAAAAATTATGTAATTTAGATATTTTTTCATGTTCTTAATTGGTTTATTATTAATATTAGTTGAGAACTTTTAATTTATTCATAAATTCTCAACTTGTTAAAAGTCCCAAAACTGGTCCAGTAGTTAAGACCTATTTATATTTTTATAAAGTTCTCAATTGGTTGACCAGTTCAGAACTTCTGAGCAGTTGAGAACTTCATAAAAATGTTTTGAAAGTTTTCAACTGCATGGTTGACCAGTTCAGTCCAGAATTGGTTGCCATCATATTGAAATAGTGACTGTTTATAAACTTTTTAATGATGTTGACCTAAAATCTACTTGCCAAAACTAAAATATAGGTATCGTTTACTACTGGCACTGGGTAGTTCATAATTTCTGGCCACATGGCAGTTAAAATGGTTATTTGTATTTTCCAGACTAGCCAGAAAACCCAAACTAGCTGGAACTTTTTTTTTCTAATGAAGATAAACTTCAAACTACCTGGAATATTAAAGATATCATGTTTACAATCATTTATGCAAAATATTAACCATAGATATCTTTTTAAACCAAAGAAATCGTTAGTTATATACCTATTGTATTTCTATGGAAAATTACTATTTAAAAAAACCTAAACTAACTGGAACTTTTTTATTACTTAAATCTTTAAAAAGGTATCTATGACTACATGGTTTATTTTTTGCATAGATGATCATGAACATGATACCTTTAATATTCCAGGTGGTTCAAAGTTTATGTTCAGTAATAAAAAAGTTCTAGCTATAGTTTGGGTTTTTAAAATGGTATAATTTTCAATAGAAATAGGTAATTAAACAAACACTTTCTCTGGTTTAAAAAGATATCTATGATTGATATTTTGCATAGATGATCATGAACATGATATGTTTAATAATCCAGGTGGTTCGGAGTTTATCTTTATTAATAAAAAAGTTCAGATTTTCTGGCTAGTTCAGGAAATACAAATTAGAGTTAGACTTAGAGTTAAAATGAAGGAAATAAGAGAATACATATTCTTTAACAAAAACTAGTGTATAAACTGTGTAATGTGACATTATTTTTTACTTAAGAAGACAAATGTATTTTTATGGTCTGAAATAAAGTCAAGGACAAGGTAAGATAAGCCAAGGGCAAGGCCAATGTAAAGCAAAAAAAGAAAATAATAATGATCATTGATTATGAAATACTAGAAATAAACATTTCACATTGTGTTCTGTTAAATACGTGACACTAAGTTAACGTATTCTACGTTATCCTATATCCACAAAACGTAAAAACATCTAAACTAAGACCATAATAAGTCTAAAGTCAAAGAAATAAAATAATAATACACTTCCATACCTTTAATAATTCTTGAATATTTGCAACGGCCAATTGGGTTCTAACACTTTCCATTATTTTTTCTCTGTCAGCTCCACTGGCAGATGATGAATTAAAACCGTCCATAATAAAACAGTATAAAACAAACTATAACAAGTGAAAAACACGAGGCCAAGAGTTTCGAAGCAGAAATAGAAACTAATTTGTTTATAGTTTGTTATGGTAAAACAAATATTTACAATACTAATTAGCGTCATTTAGTTGTCATTTCAAGGAAAAGTTGTACTCGTTATTCTAGTTAAAAAAGATTACATTTTATTTTGTGAAAATAATGGAAAAAATAACCATAAAAATTAGGTTTTAATTTTTTAGATAACATAATGCATTCTATTATTATAGTGACCATTATTGTGGTTCTGTGACGAAACTTAACGGGGGTGGGGAGGTTTAGTCATGTGTAACATCATGCTGTAAAAAATTCACCTCTTATTATTTGTGGTGTATGTATTCCTTATAATTGAGTTTAAGGCAGCGTTTAAAAAATATAGAATATTGACAAGAACCCAAACTTCCTATCTTCGCATGTTAAAAAAGGGGAACTATTTTTGTTTCAATTTGCAATATTTTTCATATTGACTTGAACAAAGCGGTTATACATCTGCGCAGATTTCAATAAGGGCCGCCATCGCTACCTTAACAAAATAATTAATATAATGTAATACTTATCAAGTACATTAAATCTATACTTACTTTTTATTCCTTATTCATTTTTTATCTTGTATCAAAAGGTTTATTACTATTTTAACTATTGCAATTATAAAAATGTCCTTGTTGAAGGTAATAATATTGCAACTTATTTCCCTTGTTTTAGAAGTGCTTTTTAAAGAGTTTTATTAGTTATCGTTTTGCGGCGTATATTATAGTTTTAATAAACATATCGTATTTCAGAACGGTGAATTCTTTAGTTCTAAAATGTAGAATATATGCACTAATTTATTGTAGCTGTAAAACTATGCAAGTTTCGTAAGACAAGTTGAATCATGTAAAAAAGAAGATAATTATTATTTAAGTAAATTTTTTAATAACTTTTAAATGTGTATTATACAGCATTTTAACATTTATTATATATATAATATGTTTAGTTATTTTTTTGGTGATATCTAATTGAGGACATTCTAGACAATTTATAGTTATTTTTTTATTATTGTAATACGCTATTTAGAATTTAATATTCTATAATGATAATGATATAATGTTAACCATCTTTAAAATTTTATTATTTTGTGCTTATTCTATTTTTTTAAATTACTGAAAACTGCGTGTACCTATTATAGTAACTGCAGTACTCTATATAGTAATCTCAGTATTTGTTACAATATCTAACGAATTATTAAATTAAATTTAATTATCAAATAAGTCAGGTGTAAAACTAAAATACACGATTTTAATACTAATTATTTGCCTTCGGCTTATGTGACATTATTTCAAATTTCGTTAGACAAATGTAGAATACAACGGGGAAAAATTATATAAGAGTATATTATATTAATACTAATCATTTAAAAAATAATTGTTTATAATTGACAATAATATATGAATTAACACTGTCATTAGTCACAAAGATTAGAAAAATTATCATAATGTCAATATGCAAATATATATATTTTATTTGTATATAAGTAACAATTTAAATAAATAAATAAATAAATATTTTTGATAAATACAATTTGTATTTCTTAATACTAAATAAATATACTATAGGATGCAATTAATAATAATAATTTTAATAAATGTGATGACATAAAAAATATAATTTAATATTAATCTTTCTCAGCAATTCCTACAATAATCTTGAAATTATATACATATTATATACATATTATAATTATATATAAATATATATTATCTTACAGACTGTGATATAAATTCACATTAGAAATTTAATAAAATTTATCAAACAATTTGAGTTATATTACTTGTTACTAATTATAATCTGGATTTAAGGGTTCCTGTCATTTAATCATACTAATTGATTGAACATATATATAAATGCTTTTTTCTTTCTTGACTATATTTAACATTGAAAATAAATATAAAAATATTTAGTTTTTATTTAATTTTGCAACTAAAGCCTATTATATTATATTTAATAATTTTTATAAATGTAGCCATATTTTATGTAAATGTATAACTTTGTTTGCCTATAATAATTATTTATACGAAATTTGTAAAACATTACTTTATGATACGAGGATATCTATTACTTCTAGTGAGCGTAGCGAACGAGGTTTAATCAATATCAGAGTATCATAAAGAGCTTTACAAATGAGTATAAGTAATTTTATTCTATGCAAATCAATACCTGTAGATAAATTTGAATTTATTTAGTATGCGTGTATTTTCTGGCAGTAGAACGAATTTGAATTTATTAAGTATATGTGTATTTAAAAATTTTTGAGAACAAATTTTAAAGTTTTTGGAAAAAAGATAGGAAACCTGGTGAAGACCACTTTATTCAGTATTTTGACTATTTAAAGTCTGAAAAAAAGTTTGAAGTTAGCAGTGTTTAATAGCATTACTCTATGCTGAATAACAACTTTCAACTGTTGCGTGCCGAGAAGCTTCAAAAATTGAATAACCTATATTTGAAAATCGTACGAAGCTGGTTATACCCGCAATTTTTCTCTTTTTCTCAAAACAGCAATTACTGGAATTTAAAAAAATGCTCCTAATAGTAATACCGGAGAGTATATATATGTTAGCGTGAATAGGCATAATTAGGATTTAGCCTATGCATAATTCCATATTTTTAACACGGAATTATACATAAAATCTATAATCGATTATGTCATTATTAACTCTCTCATTTGGAAGATGTCGTACGAACTGTTTATAATTAAACCTATAATTAGATTACGTTACAATCATCATTATCTCATTTGGAAGATGTGGTAAGAACTGTTTAAGATTAAAACCTATAATCGATTAGATTACGTATG
>JAUZND010069713.1:0-17186 GCA_034780555.1 Coelogynopora nodosa | reverse complement strand
ACCCCAATTGTAAGTGTTATTATTGCGATCACTTGGAATGGTAGACTGTAGTACACTTCGTAAACCTCTGATAACACACTACTAGAATTAGTTGAAGCCATTGGAAAAAAGAAAAAAAAATTGAGTGTTGATATCAGTTTAAAATATTATTTAAATTTATATTTGAAATGTGGAATATGTTCAGCTTTTTGAATATAAACTTTATTTATAAATGTTTAAAAGCATGGCTAAAATAAACCAACCAGACTGAAAATACCAAGATTAATCGTTTTTTGTGTTTAATTGGTTTAAGTTATGAAATTTTGATCTTGCATTCGACGTATGAGAGTAAATAAAATAACTTATTATTTTATAAACCTTTTCTGATTTGAGAACAAATCTCTTCGAAAGTCTCTTTTAATTGTTTGTTTCACTTATAGTGAGTCTTATTCTTTGTTACATAATTTTTACTCGAAGCGATCAAACTGGACAAAAATCGTTAAATAAATGCATCACAATCAGTGATACATAAAGTCAGCTTTTACTTTCGATCCGTTTTGGTTTTGGGTCCTGGATAATAGCTTTAGCTAACATATAACCACTACAGGCATGACTTATCATCCTCTCATTTCCTAAGCCTGAGTTATAAGTACAAGTATAACTTGGTGGAATTCCTTCATTTTCTTTAACTTATTTTGGTATTGGTCTCCCTTTAGCTGATTTTCTTGAGTTTTTCTAGGAAGTTTTTATTTTTGTTATTTCCAGTTTTATTAATTCCTCTCCTTTGCCTTTTGTGTATCTTTTTGTCGGTTTTATTTGTTATATAGTTACTCTTTCTTTTGATTTATATTTTATTAATTCTGATTTATGTCTTTTCTTTCGATCTGATGAGCTAATTTTGCCTGATGGTTCCAATCAATTCTAATGTAACATATGGATGTTTGTATTAATTTCGGAGTTAAACAGCCTGTCCATCCAGAATCTCTGTATTAAAAATATATTTATAACACCAAAACAGGCATGAAACACTTAAGATTAGCAACGCGATGTCACTACAATTTTCTATTATATAAATGAAACCGGTGTGATAAAAGCAATAGTAACCAATAGTAACCAATAGTAACCAATAGTAACCGATAGTAACCAGTAATAACCAATTGAACCAATTGTAACCAATAGTGTCCTGATAAACCTAATTTGAATAAAAATATGTAAATATATATATGTAATTGAATAGTTACATATGCAACTGTTTTGGAAACGGATTACCGAATATTTATTTAAAATGTTCACAAAATGCATGTTTTATATAAATACTATTAAGTAAAGTATTATAAAAAAACAATTATCGACAATCATTATCCTAATCTCAGAATACATTCCGTATATATGTTATGTTTTATTAATAACACTTCGCTGCTAATGGAGGGATGGCCACAAACAAAGTCAATTTATTATACAATTCGAAAATAATAATATATATTAAAATATAATATGAAGCCAGTGCAACAAATGTTCCTGCGAATTTTGTAAGCATTTTTCTTTTGAAGTTTGAGTAGGACGTTAACGACGTAACCAATTGATTAAAAATATAACTTTTGATAAATTAAAGAAAAATAAGGAATATAAGTAAAAAACTAAAGGAACATATATATCAGTAATCAGGCATAGTTTTCAACCATATTTTGTCACAAACATTTTAAAATCACACTTTTAAAAAAAAATTGATTAAAATCATGTCAACTACCTACAATTCTAATAAAAATTTAGTGAAAACATTGTTTGTTTCAATTTTTATGCAATTGAATGAAATTCAAAATAATAGAAGAAAGTTAATTTGATATTTTTGAAATATATACATTAAAAATATATAATCCCCATCACATAATAATCAAGCAACATATTTATAATATTTTACAAAATTCATATGATCCTAGTATTAGGATACGGTTACCCTGATTGCGTGGTCCTAATAAAAATTAAAACTCTTAATCACAATTTTTGCTTTCGAAGTTATTTCGAGGTTAAGTAATTGTAAGTCAACATATATTAAATTATTATTCATTTTTTTAATGTTTTAGTTGAAAGTTTATGAAACATTAATTTGAACCAAACTGAGGTTGTTTCTAATTAGGATCAAAAGTATTGAAACACGTATATGGTATTTTGATTTTACAAAAATAAATATACAATACATATTTGTTAAATGTAAATTTTCAGAACAATCGTGTGCCACACTATTTGAACATGTTATCAAAAACTGTTATCCTATTTTTTACCATTGTATTGGAATCACGGGATATGAAACTCTCAAACATTTATTAAAATTTAAATTGTGATAACTTAATCATTTAAACTTTGATTTCTACAAAGCTTGAGTGAAATAGAATAGATGCGAGGTGTATTGTTCAGTGTAAACACATCTCTTTCATCTAACACATACAATATATGATATGTTTAAATATTGTGAAACCATACACAGTAAGAGTTCAAGTATCCAAGCATGATTGAACGACGATGAAAATATTCTGATTCTAATAGCAACGAACAAAAATAATTAACCAATCTAAACACAATAAATAAATAGTGATGCACAAGTGAAGGACAAAGATTGTGAAATGGAAATAAATCGTTTTAAAAAGACAATTCCATACATATTTCGCGATGGCTGCTTGCTCTGTCTAACATAATAAATGAGTGGCGCTCTAAAATAACTTCGAGTCGAAAAAAGTACAACAAATATTCAAAATACAATAATTACAAGAAAGAATCTCAAAATTGTCTGAAAAATCTCAAAAATATGACAAAAATGAACACAAGTGTATGTTTGTGTAAAACTGTTTTATGTGAGTGGTTCAAGTTAAAGATAGGGGAACTGTAAATAAATAATATATTTTTAGTAACATAATCTACAGTACTTTCGCTACAAGGCTTTAATATATACAGGCATTAATAAATGTGCAAACATATGATTTTAACAATAATATTTGTTCTATTACTAACACTTTTAAAATAACTATATCAATTATACATAGTAATGTCAATAAAATTGATCAAATATCAAATAAATAATTACAATAAATATCTCCAAGAAACAATTAAATTAATTAATGAAATAAAAAGGTTTAAAAAATTTTTAAAATGTATTGGCATTATTATACTTCCCACGATTATTCTTTTAATGTAATTATTTAAAAATTATTATTGTTAAAATCAATTTATGATATTCATATTTATTACTTCCTCTTGATAAAGCCTTGTAGGCCTATAGGATAAATCGGTCCATGTCTATGTTATTATAATTATATTATATCTTTATACTATTCAATGGCTTTTTTATTGTTTGTCAGTGGACTTTTCTTTTAATCACAAATAACATATTTTACATCGATACTATCAAGGTACTAATCACGTGTTACTATTCGCCACATGGTGAATGGCCATGTACTTCACAATACAGATCACACAGAGGTGAAAATATCTCCACCCGTTGATACAGTCATCATACAGAAGACGCCAAACTTGAGAACATCGATTTGTTTGGGGCTCAAGAGGCAGATGGAGGTCGTTTTCAATTATGTTAACACTGCAGTCGTCATTCTTTAGGATATGACTGACGAGATGTGGTCAAATCACTAGCTGGTCGCTTACAGCAAAACAAGGAACTCACAAATCGACGAAACCTTTTCAAAATCACAAAATAAACAAGAGGATTTACGCAGAAATTTATCGATTGAAAATACATGCTGAGATTGTCGACAAGGCTGTCATAATAGTAACCTGTAAGGCCAACATTATAAAGAATGTAAAGTAAGTTTGCAGTAAAACAAAAAACTATGAAACATAAATCTATTAATATTGCAGCAATTGTGAACTTCCTAGATGCTAACCGTCTCAACCCTTGTGTTTCTGATAAATCTGACTTCTTTGTTAGAGTGTAAATAACGATGCTGTATAATGTAACCATCAGTCCAACTGGAATTATATAAAACGTTGAAGCCATTAAAAAGGAAAAAATACCAAGAAACTCGTCAAAAATATCAGAATTATATTGCGATGTACCATAGACACAGGAAGCGTTATTTATACCCGCTTCAAAATGATAATATTTCGTGTCAAAAGGAACGGGAGAATTGCATATGATGGCCAAAACATTTACAGCAAGTAGTGCAATGTAGCCCTGACGCACGTTTATTTTCCGATATGCGAATGGAAATACGACAGAAATGAAGCGATCTATGCATGTTAAAATTAAAATAAAAATACTACACGACAAAAATGTATAGAAAAGTAGCATACTGTGCCATAGGTGACAAATAATTATGTCAAAATCAGTGATACCCGTCAACCAATAGAGATCCTCTCGGATTGTAATGGACCCAATCATCATAATGCATATCAGAGTATCATAACAAGTTTGTGCACGGACAAATATCATACTGACTGATGATCCAACCTTATTGCGGATGGTAAAGATGAAAAATAGAACATTTGCCAAGACCCCAATTGTAAGTGTTATTATTGCGATCACTTGGAATGGTAGACTGTAGTACGCTTCGTAAACCCATGATAACACGCTACTAGAATCAGTTGAAGCCATTGGAAAATGATAACACCTGTTAGTGTTGATATTGGTAGAAACAAAATATTTCTAATACGTCATTATTGAAACTATTTTGTTCTATGTTTTGAATGTAATCTGTAAATATAAATATATGAAAGCAACGACTAATCAAATTGAAAATAACAGAATAATACTTTATATTATATTAATTGGTTTGATTTATGTAATTTGTTATCCTGCATTCGACGAATGAAAGTAAATTGGAGAAAAAGTTTGATTTGATAACTTTATAAAGTATCTTTTATTTTTGTTTTTATTTATATAGTGAGACTTTTTCTTTGCTACATCATTTTCACTGTAAGTCATCACAAAGTCCACTTCCTGTGCTTCACAGATATAACCTTATAAGAAATATACTTGTCGTGTACTAAATTGTGGGTGTATGAAAACTATTTTCCAAATTATTAACAATTTCTTTAGAATACGGTCAGTTTTTGTACACTGTTACACTGAGAAAATAATCGCTTTTCGTTACATGCTCTGTAGCAGAAAAAGAGCGAGCCACGGAGAAATGTTAATTGAATGTGTAGTTCCACGTGGTACTCTGCATACGTTTGTTCGTCCAATTTCCAACTTTATCTTATCTGTTATGATTTTGGCTTCTGTTTGCTCAAGTCCCGGTTTACCCGGTTTTACTCGGTCAGTTGACCACTTGCGTAATTTCTCCGGTTATTAGATACGTTGACTTTGTTTACCCAATCGTATCGGGTAATTAACTATAGGCTATAACTAATCTGTTTTCATTCTGTTTATGACAATGGCATTCTTAACATTCAGAACATTTCAATGAGATCTAGGTGAACGTTTTCATGATTTTAATGCATTTTAATGATTTTCAAGAATATAAAAAAAGTAATTTCGCAATTTACCTCTATTAGCTATATAACTATTTCATCAACACTTTATATAAATGAAAACATTTTTGACATTTTCCGATGAACTACATAAAATATCCAGCGGTAACACTATTTGTTTTTGAAAAAAACTTTTAATACAACAAATAAAATTTAGTGATTTTTAAAAGTTTTTTATAGATCTTTCATCAAAGAATGTAATGGACATATTAAATATTTCTTAAAGGGTATTAAGCATTATTGAGAATATTACAATATTAAATGCAATCTTGAAATTATAAAATATTCATTATAATCAGACGGATATGTAAAAATGACACATAAGTAGGTCAAGCAATAGTATTGTCTTTGCGCTTTATACATTTTACAATATGACGCATAAGTAGGTCAACCAATAGTATTGTCTTTGTGCTTTATACATTTTACCATATGACGCATAAGTAGGTCAAACAATAGTATTGTCTTTGCGCTTTATACATTTTATCATATGACGCAAAAGTAGGTCAAACAATATTATTGTTTTTGTGCTTTATACATTTTATTATATTATGACGCATAAGTAGGTCAAACAATATTATTGTTTTTGTGCTTTATACATTTTACCATATGACGCATAAGTAGGTCAAACAATATTATTGTGTTTGCGCTTTATACATTTTACCATATGACGCATAAGTAGGTCAAGCCATAGTATTGTGTTTGCGCTTTATACATTTTACCATATGACGCATAAGTAGGTCAAGCCATAGTATTGTGTTTGCGCGTTATACATTTTACTATATGTATGTTGTTTTGTACTTTAGTTGTAGCGTAGTTTACTGGTTAATATTTGAACATTTGACGTATTCTCAAGAAAAAGTACAACTATAAAACAATTGAATATTGTTAGCGAATTATATTGATCTCGACAGAAACTATGTAAGGATCTAGCAACTTTTTCTAGAAATACATTAACGTGTATTACAAAACACACTTTTTACATTTTTTAACAAAAAAATTAATATAATATTTTTTGAACATTGTTTGTTTCTTTATTTAGTTATCTTTTTGTTTATACTGTTAAAAAGTAATACTTAACTTAATTTTAAACTATAGCGTTTTTCGCAGACTATTTACAGATGTAAAAATGTCCCTCAAATATAAATTTTTAAATGGCAATTGTACAGTTTCAATTCATTTGCATAGACGCATATACAATATATATAGATGCATATAAATTTGAATAAAAAATTCAGTCACCCTTATCCAAACCAGTTTTCCACGCTCTACTAAATTATACTAAATATATTACAATTGCATTTGGGTATAAAGTGTTATTATTCCGCCTATTGTTTACGCTTAATTTTAATACATATATTGTGTTCTTTATATATTGTGTTTGTTTTGTTATGTTAATTGTCTGTTCATAGATTTAAAAATAATATAACGATCTCATTCAGGATATACATACTATTATGTTTTTCATGATCTGTGCACTGATACTACTTTGTTAAATATTCATTTTTATGTTTAAATGTTTGGATAAGGTTTATTGATAGGGCTTTTCTTAACAATTAATTTCAAATTGGTTAGTTATGATGTTTAGTTCATTTGTTTTCAATATGTTCAAATGAATAATTCGTTTATAACGTACCAAGTTTCAATTCATATATGCTTAATCACAACTTTAGACAAATACAAATTAAAATACAAAATTAATTGCTACACTTATTACCAGGTGCAGATTTTCATGATGCTCTTTAAATTGAGCTTAACCCTTCGTACGTGGACACATTTTGAAGAGTTTGCTATGTTAATTACCCCCTTACCCTGATTATGTCATAAGCTCCAATTACGAAAACTATAGGAAAATAACCCAATACATTACGTATGTTATATATTGACCTATATATGCTATAACATTTGTTCAATGCAACCGATTGACTTGATTCTTTTTGCATCTGATTTCAAATTACAAGATCCAAATTATTTGACTATATTTTTTATTTATACTAATTATATAAATAAGCTATAAGTAGTATAAATGCTATTTGAGTATTATTAAAAATAACTAGTTATTATAATAAATAATTTTATTATTTAAGTTATATGTAAATAATTTACGATAAATTTATTTTTTCTATTAATGTTGCAAATTGTATCTCCTAATTTCATCGACGAGTATGAAAACTAAGGGGGGGGGGGGATGTGGGGGGGTGGCAGGGGAACTGAGTAAAAAATCAGGGTCATACATGATATGGTTCAATCATAAACTTAATTTGTTTGAAAAAAGAACTGGCGTACCCCCTCCACGTTCGAAGGGTTTATTACATTATCAATTGATTTTGAATAACATTTATTTATAGTGCTTTAATTGACAGTTTGTTCATTTCTTTTTCAGTATGTTCAAAATAATTGTTCGTGTTCAGTAAGTTTTGTGCATTGTACACTGCTTTAGGCACATCCATATAAATATAAGTCTAAATTACAAAATTACGAATTATACCAAACACGTTACGATTGCTTCTTGATAAGGTGAATTATTTTACATTTCAGTACAGCTTAATTTGAATACATAGCCTACTATTGTATTTCTTATATTTATTTTGTTCAAGTTGTTTAGTTAAAATTTAAAAAAATCTCTATATTTAGCCATACCGCTTTTCTCGGAATAATTTCATTTGCTAAAATGTCCTTCAAACATATTTTGCTAAAGTGCCATTCAAATATATTTTGCTAAAGTGCCATTCAAACATATTTTGCTAAAGTGCCATTCAAACATATTTTGCTAAAGTGCCATTCAAACATATTTTGCTAAAGTGCCATTCCAACATATTTTGCTAAAATGACATTCACACGTATTTTTCTAAAATAACAATCAAAGTATTTTTCTAAAATGACATTCAAACATATTTTGCTAAAACGTCACTGAAGCTTATTTTGCGAAAGTACCATTCAAACATATTGTATGTTGCTAAAATGTAATTCACAAATATTTTGCTAAAATGTAATTCACAAAAATTTCTTAAAACATTAGCCAATAAGCGGAACATAATTTAGAAACAAAAATTAATTTAATTTATTTCACTTTATTTATCAAATGTGCAAATTAATGATGTTTGCGTCATTTAATTGTGTTAATTATACTCTTTTTATACATATTTCATCTCGGTAGATTGCATATCGCGTAGCGTGTTGCTTACATTATAATTGTGAATTTATATTAAATAAGCATACATGTTATCATGCTCCATTACATACTTTAAATAACTACTTAAATGCATATTTCATGATTTTATCATTAACTATTTGTTATGCATAAGTCAGTCAATGTTTAATGTTTAGTGTTTGATGTTATATGATACGTTTTTTATCTCTCTGGTTAATTAAACTCATTTGACAGACTAATAATGATGCATAATTAACAAAACTGTATTGTAGATATTATGTGTTTCAGTCGATAATCCTGTCGTTTTACCACGAGACATTGTCAACAATTTATAGCTCGTAACAGAGCTCGAACATTTTTCACCCTCGGGCTTATATTTAATTAAGAGAACTGTACGTAAAACAAATTGCGCCAATTATCGGGAAATTGTCATTAAGCGGAACAAATCATTTTCCAAAAGGTATGCTAATGTATTTAGTGTATCATAAGTATTTTATGTTAAACTTTTGTTTTTGTTACTGAATATTTCTTCAGACAATACATTCTAATGTTGCATGTAATTTAGTTTAGAATTATGTTTCTATATGTACATGTCATGAAAAATTGTAACGAACAAAATGTAATTGTTTTTTTACCCATTTAAAAACTCTATTAAATTTAAAAGTCCTCTATATAATTTTGTATTGATTATTTTGCTTCTATAAACCATATTTAAAATACTTTAACTTGTTTATTTAAACAGTAGAATTCTAAATGACAATACAAATAACGAATTAATTCTTACCTTTATTTTAACTGGCTAGAAATCCAATTTTATTTTCATGGTCAATAAATTTACTGCACTGTTGATATTTTGCATTTTCATTTTTTACATTTATACAGTATTTTGACTTTTTTTGTTGAAATCGCCGAAGGATATTTCAATATTTCAATATTTTCTCAATATTCTCAATTTCTTCAAAACTCTCAATATTTCCAATAAGATAATGCCTGAATCGACTTATCTTATTTTCAAAAAATGTCACTACCTATTTTATATTTAACAATTACATTCTCGTACAAAATGTATTAAAAAACAGATTACACTATCATACTGTGATTGATTTTAGCAGTGCAATAAAATGCTTATATTTCCACACTAAAAGTACGTAAACATTCGTATTTTTATACTATAACATAATGACAGAAACATGTAATGTCTAAGTCATTTCCAAAAGTGTCCTATCTTTTTCCATTTATTGCGTTTACAACAATCTTATATGCTAACGCAAGTTTATATAATATTTTTACAATCATTAAACTGACTTATAATTGTGTAGAAAGACGCTGGCATACGTGCGTATCATGGACATATTATGGACATATCATGGACATATCATGGACATATCATGGACATATCATGGACATATCATGGACATATCATGGACATATCACATATCAGGGGCATACCATGGACATATCATGAACATGTCATGGACATATCATGGACATATCACATATCAGGGGCATATCATGGACATATCATGGACATATCACATATCAGGGGCATATCATGGACATATCATGGATATATCATGGACATATCACGTACATAGCATGGGCATATCATGGACATATCACATATCAGGGGCATATCATGGACATATCATGGACATTTCATGGACATATCAAGGGCATATCATGGACATATCAAGGGCATACAGTGAACATAACCTAAGAGTAAAATTGAAAATTGAACTGACTGTAAATTATTATCGATTAATAACAAAAGCATTCTGAGAAATATAATATTGTGCAGTTTGAAAGATTCTATATAGACCACATTTCAAACAGTTCAGTTTTAAAATTTGGCAAAATGATGACTAATGAGGGCTAACTTTCGATCTTTGAAAAATATAGTATCGAAAAAGATTGTATATTATTGCCTGTTTACATATATCATTACACATGCAATTACCTATTAAGAATGCATTTAAATATGCGTATATATTAAATATGTGGAATCCTTCAGTTACACATGGTAATATTTATAAGGTATTAAATAGTCAGATACATAAATAATAATAAGTCCAATATTAATGTAATATTAGTTAGCTCGATTTACATGAGCTATATAAAACAAACTTTTTGAAAAAAAGTTAATTATTTTACTATTAAATTTTTATAAAGGAATGTGATAAAACAAATTCAAATTAACGATTTTGTTACTGGTGTTGTTTTTAAGAAAATTCAAATTCAAATTTGATAGATTTTATTTAAAATTAACGTATTTAACTTACCTTCAAATAACTTCAGGCCCATTTTATTATTTTGAAGATAATTTTTGGATTTATGCATTTTTAAATTAATATTTGTGGTTTGATTGTAACACTTTATTTTAAGTTGACAACAATTCTGGAGTTACTTGTTACTGGAGTTGCTGTGTGGTGTGGTTGTATCGACGGGTGGAATGAAATATAAAGAATAAAAAAGTTAATAGTTTTCAATATATTACTTACATGTCTATAAAAGTAATATGTATAAATATTAAAATGTTTTTCTCAATTCTATCAAGGCTTATGCCATGAAATTGTAAAACTTAACTGACTAAGTATTAATGCACATTCCATTCCACATATTTTCGCTATATGTAACAAACACCGACTGATTTAACCCTGATTAACCAACGTGACTCTATTAGATTTATATATATTATCTTCGGAAATATATTAATTTACATGATTTATTAGATTTTTTTAATGAAAGGAAAACAATTGTTGCTTTATTATAACATAATCTATGTTGAAATGAGACGCCTGTAGCATGTGATCAATAATAATTATCAGGAAACGAAATGCTTCTGACATTTAGAAGAAAAAATCATTTTATTTGTCAAGAACTCAAGTCGGAGGTAAATTGTGTATAATTAATACACGATGTATGGTTAAATATGTTAAGAATTCAAAATAGAGGTTCAGTTCAAAGATAATGTCACATATTTAACTAATAAACTGTGCTACAAATTAACCACAATACAATGTGGGAACATTGATTAATACGTTAGGAGTGCAAGCTGATTAAGAGATGTTCATTGTATCCTTGGTGATGTTGTCACTATGGTCACCTTGGTCATTACCGAGTATGTATTAAGTCAAGAACATGTTAAAATCGATAGCAACTCAATTGATTCTAGTGTCATTTAGTAGTGGTGGTATTATTTATTATTATTATTAATTCATATTAAACTTCTAATTTAAGAACAGTAGTTGATATGTAGGAAACATTAGATGCTCAGATAGTAAATGGAATAAAATATGTTATTTTTATCCATAATGAAACATTTATTTATTACTACTCAAATTTTTTTGTATGAGTGAATTATATTTTCGAATATTATTATATAATATATTAATATTCATTCAACATTTTGAGAATTTCTAAAACAAAACGTGATACTAAACTAAATATAAATAATTACATATGAACCATTATAAAATAGTCCATTTAAAATGGTTTGACAACAGCTTTGGTTGGCGTGGCTTGCGCGCGTTGTTACTCAAAAAATAGCAAAAGATCGTGTCCAATTTTAATTATCTTAATTTAAAATTTCATCTTGTTATAAAATTCTTAAAAAATAATAAACGTCAATTTTGTTGTATATCTTACTCATTAAACAAAAACCTATTGTGACGTGAAAGACAGATTAGAAAAAAATTATATTGTTCACACAAAATCTTTTGTATCGACATAACCGCTTAAGTTCCCTCTTCGCTAATATATTTTGCTCATTATTTTCAATGTCAACTGCGATAACGGTTTCGCCGCTAGCTTCGGCAACGGCTCTCTTAATATGTTGGACATTATTGCTAACATCCCGCTATTGACCGAACCACGGTTGGTTTTAAATAAATTTTAGTTGAAAAAAAGTGGCCAGTCAAATATCTAATTTTTTATGGTTACTATTTAGTTTATAATTATTTTAGTGCACTTTATGAAACAAATCCTTAATAAGTAGTATAGGCAAAGTTGATTCTGGCTCAACGGTTGACCTTTGACCATTACACTTGAACTTTCGCCATAACCCCCTCCCCATTTAAAAAAAAAAGATTTTTAGACTTTCCATCAAAAACTAAAATTTTAAAATGTTGACCCCCCTTACCTCTACCACCTATTTTTAAAAATAATATTTTCGGACTCTACATCAAAAACAAAGTTTTTAAAATTATTATCATCACCAATATGTGAGATTTGAATTTGCACTCAGTTTTCTAAATTTAATTTATTAAAATCGTTGTATTATGTAGTTGAAATCGACCACTTCTTCAATTCGTTCCATTCAAAATGATTCGTTCATTCTTTCGCTCAATTCGTTTAAAATAATTAATAATTTTGTCTTGTATTGTGTTTCAACTCTTTTAGGGTCAATTTCTTCTGCATGTTTACCTGTATGTCCTCCAGAATTGTAGTCAAAAGCGTCAATTACATGGCTTCTTCCACGTCCTCCGCTACATCCTCCATCGACGTGATTGATGTTTCCTCCTCGTCTGTCACTGATTGATTTGAGTTTGATTTATTATTAGACATCTTGTGTTGATTGATATCCGCGTAATATGGCAACTTTTGGAATTTCGTTTCATCGGTATCTGTTCAGCATTAGTTCGAATTTTATTTTCAGTTTTGCAGGTAATCAATTTCTGAATAATATTTCTGTAGTACTAAAAACTCTTTTGCTTTAAATGGTAGAAGAGTCGACAGTAAATAAATCCTTGATCAAAGTAAGTTCTTGTGCGTTAAACAGTACCTTAATTGTGTACACGCAGTAAGTGTGCAGGAATTCGAACATTAGACTTTTTACATATAGAACAATTATTCATCATGATTGAAACTTTAACATACATAAGTTATGTCTTTCAACTATGTAGTTGGTTGTATTTGGTGTATATATATATTTTTGTATAATTTTATCTGTTTATGAATTAACAATATAGTGTATGTCATATGTTCTTACATGTTAGGCACATTTTGTTTGTTTTGAAGTTTATAATTAAATTAAAAATTATGTATTTAACGTCGAAAATCTGTATAATAAACACTCAAAGACGGATCAAGGGCCCTGATTCTGGAGCAGTGAGTAGTTTATGAAGCGCGCCCACTTCACCAATGACTCTTACAGAGTCACGGTCACTCACATTTTTCATACCAAACAAACCCATTAAGGGTTGCTAACTATCGACTAACACAGCTGCTAGCCAGGAACGGGAGAGTCCAAGAGCGGGCTCGAACCTGCTCCGAACCCTAACCCTCGGCATCCGCAAACCAGCGTCTTAACCACTCGGCCACCCCATTACAATGTTTTTTTGTGATACTATTAGGCTATACAAAACGTACAATGAGAACAATTTGAACAAATATTTAAAATGTTATATTTTAAAATGTCGTTTTGCACAAATAATAATTTTTTATCATAAATAGAAAAGCTTTTTTTAAAGTTTAAATGGCTCTTACATTGTTTGTATTGTTCTAAATTATCTTAATAATTCCGTTTGGTCGTATACATGAATTTTCACCAACATATTTTGAAATAAAATCATTTTGTATGTGTTTTCTAATAATTTCGATGGCCTACAATATGGTTCATTTACAATATTTGTTATATTTTCTTTATTATTAAGTACATTTTATCTTATTTTTTTACTATTTGGTTAAAAATTAAATTATTATATGGTTAAATTTCTGATAGGGGCAGTCGGTCACACTAGAACCATAGAGTTAGGCTACACAATTTAGCGTTAACTGCAGAGTGATAAAATTGATATATCAGTTTATAGTTTGAAAACCATAAAATACCCAAACATAGGCCAACGATGAAAATATAATAACACTGTCAGTAGAATGAAGAGTTATCTGTGTTTAATAACGAAAAACAATTTTATATTTTGTTTATAGTAAGAAAAATATAATTATGGTACACAATAAAAAACAGCTTTCTGATATCGAAAACATTTTATGTATTTATGGTGTTAAGAAACATGTGGCCAGAAAGATGCTTCATAATGACACAATAAAAAATAAGATCAATGTAACATAGATAATATTAAAATATAACAAAAAATAAGACACAAAGTCAAACATTTATTAACTTTTAATGAAGCTATTTATTGATACCATTTTTTTCTAATTATTAAGTACTGAAGATATTTACATGTATTGATACATGTACAAGATAGAATTACTGAGGTGTATTGTGGGTGCAGAACGGAG
Source organism: Coelogynopora nodosa (assembly GCA_034780555.1). Lineage (NCBI taxonomy): Eukaryota > Metazoa > Platyhelminthes > Proseriata > Coelogynoporidae > Coelogynopora > Coelogynopora nodosa. The sequence continues at coordinate 2,341 of JAUZND010069713.1, read as the reverse complement.
ACAGACAAAGAGAGATAAATGGTTTTAAAATACTATTCTATATTACTATCAAAATGCCGATCTGAAATAAGTTAGATTTAGTCAAAATAAGTGAAATTAATGTTAAAAGCATAATAAAAATACCAAATAAAGACAACATTGTCAATCTACATATTATACATATAAAGAATTACAAAGATTTCATTACAATATGATTGAAATAAATGGTTTTTGATAGTGTTACTTTCAGTTAATGTTATACACATAAGAAAACCTGGAAAACATGACAACAATGACTGATTTTTTTCTCTATATTTCTTTGCTGTATTAATTGAAAACAACATTATGTTACAAGTCAGGGAGAGAAGATCAGAGAGAACATTATTTTTAAAAAGACAAGTGATCGGAAAACCACTGATTGATAAATAGTTGATAGATAAATTAGTTAGATATGTCGAAAAGTTGAGAAATATATAGATTTATAAAAAATCGTTAATCAATACGTTGGCTGATTGCCAAACATCCGACTTTAACTTGGATTGAGGCGGCTGAAATGGATCAATGTGGCTGTCACTCATGACAACTTTGTCGCTATTCTCAGTGACTAACAGACTGTGTCACATCACGTCTAGTTGGTCGCTTACAGCAAGACAAGGAACTCAAAAACTGACGAAACTTTTTCAAAATTACAAAATAAACTATAGGATTCACACAGAAATTTAGCGATTGAAAATATAGGCCGAGAGTTGCGAGGAAACTGCCATAGTAGTAACCAATTACTCCAACGTTATAAAGGACATAAAGCATTGTTTGCATGGAACAACAAATTATAAAACAAATACCAATTAATATTGCAGCAATTGTGAACTTCCTAGATGCAGACTGTCTCAGCTCCTGTGTTTCTGGCAAATCTGACTTCTTTGTTAGAGTGTAAATAACGACAGCGTATAATGTAACTATCAGTCCAACTGGAATTAGATAAAAGGTTGAAGCCCACAAAAAGGCATAAATGCGATTAAACTCATCAAAAACATCCGAATTGTATTGGGTGGTCACAAAGACACAGGATGCGTTAGTAATCCCCTTTTCAAAATGATAATATGTCGTTAGGAAAAGATTTGGACTATTCATAAGGATGGAATATACATTTATAACAAGTAATGCAATGTACCCAAGACGGACTTTTATTTTCCTGTACATGAAGGGAAATACGACAGAAATGAAGCGATCTAAGCATGTTGAAACCAAAATACAAACGCTACTTAACAAAACGCAGTAGTAAACAAACGCACTGTGCCATACTCGACAAACAAAGATGTCAAAATCAGTGATACCCGTCAACCATAAGCCATTAGTCACACCACGAGCAATCACCAAAAGGCAAGTCAGAGTATCATAACAAGTTTGCGCACGGACAAATATCATACTGACCGATGATCCAACCTTATTGCGGATGGTAAAGATGAAAAATAGAATATTTGCCAAAAGCCCAACTGAAAATGTAATTATTGAGCATATTTGGAATGGTTGACTGTAGTACGTTTCGTAGACCCATGATAACCCGCTGCTAGAATCAGTTGAAGCCATGGTTCGTAAAATGAGAGAAATTAGAGTGTTTAAATTAGTGGAAACAAAATATTATTAATAATAAGTTTTATTATCGAAAACTAACATGTTTATTGTTGAGAATCTGAATTATATTTATACATATGTCAATGCAAACAAAGTTGGCCAATCAAATTGCAAATTCCAAGATAATACTTTTTTTATGAGTTTTATTGGTTTCATTTATATCATTGTAAATTTGCAATCGACGAATAAGAGTAAATAAGAGAAAATATTTATTTACTCGTATTGTTTTATATGATCTAAGAATTAGTCTCTCCGAACGTTGCTTTCACTTTCTAGTGAGAATTTTTTTTGTCACACCATTTTAACTCCAAGTCACCTACTGTATAGTAATATTATAGTAATATAATCTTATAACTGATATACTTGCCATGTAGTTACCGTCTGGTCGTATGTATCCTGTAGGTCAGCAATGCCAGAGCTATTGGAATGGAAGAGGTTGCTTTATTTATAGAAGTAGAGTTTTTTTATGCTTTCCAATTTTTCTATTTTTCGAGCAAATATTGCCCGTATATTTTACGACATATTGATAAAGGCATAATTTTATTTATTATAGTGTGATGAATAACATGTATATAATGAATGTTTAATAATAACAATATTGTTAACAATATTACTCAGGCTATTCAGGCTATTCATATTCTCAAATCAATCATGACAACGATAGTCATCCAGAAATATTTAGACGCCTAACTCTGGGAAGATCTGCCATGGCCAAGTTAGACCAAGTGTG
>JAUZND010069702.1:0-17187 GCA_034780555.1 Coelogynopora nodosa | reverse complement strand
AACGATTGCCCGTTGCTAACACAATTTTATTGTGTTTATTACTAAGGGACATCAATAACAAGCCTCTAATTCTAGCTTGCATATTTTGTTCTACTACGTCGTGTATATTATCTTCAAATATCTCAAATTTTTTTATGGCGCTTAAAATGCTTGTGATTTCTAAAACAGAGTATTTAACGCCCAAATTATTAGCAAGCTCTATGGCAATATCTGTGCTTTTTTGTGAAGTATATGCTGAAGGCATCAATACTGCTTCTATTTTTTTTGCGCCTAAAGCTTCTGTTGCAATTACAAGTGTAATTGCAGAATCTATGCCACCTGAAAGCCCTATAACAGCCCCTTTTAAACCGGATAAATTGACATAGCTACGGGTAGAAGCAGCTAGAGAGGCAAATAGTTTTGCACAATCGCCCATATAGTTAATACTATTGCATTACAAACATATTACATGGTGCGCCCTGTAGGATTCGAACCTACGACCCACAGCTTAGAAGGCTGTTGCTCTATCCAGCTGAGCTAAGGGCGCATATAACCAACATCAATAGCATGCAATGCAATGATGTCAGTGTCATATAAACGTAAATTTAACATATTAAATTTTATATCACAATATCTTGTGGTATATTACTTACTGTTTTCTATTATATCGATACAATGAAAAGTATAAATATACATCTTGTCTCTGACGCAAGTGGCGATTATTTAATCTCTGTTTTTAGAGCTGCTATCGCTAGATTCAAACCTGTTGAAACCAAAGAATATGTTTGGTCTTTGACTGAAAGCATAGCGCAAATAGACAATATAATTAATATTATTAAAGGATCAAAATATTCATTTGTGATGTATACAATCTCTAATGACGACATTAGAGAACACTTAAAGCAACAATGTAGAGTATTAAAAACTCCCTGTGTGCCAATTCTATCCAGAGTAATCAGAGAGCTTTCCTCATATCTTTCAATGGAACCTGTAGCTAGCGTAAAAGAATATAGCACATTTAAAGATGACTATTTTACACGTATAGACGCTATGAACTTTACTTTATCGCATGATGATGGTCACCTATGGAACTTGGAAGAGGCAGATATAATAATTATTGGCGTTTCAAGAACATCTAAATCTCCTACCAGTTTATATCTTTCTTATAGGGGATATAAAGTAGCGAATGTTCCTCTTGTGCACAATATGGAAATTCCAGAGGAATTGTTAAAATTAGAAGATAAGTTCATTGTAGCGCTTTCTATAAATCCATCACGATTAATAGAAATAAGAAAAAACATGTTACTTGCAATAGAGCAGGAAAATGTTGTGCATAATTATACAGCAATAGAAGATGTAATTTCAGAAGTAACTGAATTTAAAAAAATATTTTTAAAGAGCGGTTGGCCCATCATAGATGTAACACATCGTTCTATAGAAGAAATATCAACTACGATAATACGTTATTATAACAATTTTATTTCAAATCAAAATCCAAGATAAATTAAGCGCACATATATAGTGAGTATTTTATCTTATGCGCTGCGGCTGGCAGAAATTTTTGTTGCAACTTTAAACAAATTACCCATTTGGCTGTGATCTGTTAATCTTTTAAATCCCTGTATTAGCGTTTCTCTAGCTGTATAATTTTCTTTTATAAGAATATCTAATCTTTCTCTAATGCCAAAATTAAAAAGAAAATCTCTTTGGGTACATATTTCAAATTCATGAAAATTATTAAAATCAACCAAAGAGGTGATATCGCTTGTGCCAACACCCTCTAATACGTTGGAATATTGATTTTTTTGTACGGACTGCAGGGAGGATTTATAAGGTCTTTTTAAATATCCATAATCAATAATCATCGCTGCCACATCATTGCTATTTAATCGAGAGTTTATTTGCTGTATTAAATGCATAGCTTCCAAGGAAATCTCTAGCACATCTCCATCTTTATTGTGGTTAGTACCAGATGTTGCTAAAATGCCTTGCAAAGCATTTTGTTTGACATTGTTACTATGATCTATTTTAGTTTCGCAGAAAGATAGTTTACTTTCAGCGGATAGTTTAATTTTTATTTCGTGCCACTGATTTTCTTTGTAAATAAATTGATCTATCGCAAATGCATCAAACAATTCATTGGCTACAAATATAATATTTTTGTTGGGTACTTCATCAAAGGTTTTTATCCAAGTAATTTTATCTAAATACTTAAAAAGTACTTTTTGTTGTTTATGACGTAGAGTAGGGCTGATTTCTATTATGTAAATATTTATTTTTGCATATAATTTTGGAAATTGCTGTATAACTCTTGTTATATCCAACATCATGGTTCCCAGCCCTGCGCCTGCTTCAACTAAAACAATCTCGCTGGGCGATCCCATTTTTATCCATGAATCTACTATCCATATTGCAATAACCTCTCCAAACATCTGACTTATTTCAGGGGCAGTAATAAAATCTTTATATATTGGAATGTTATTTGTGTAATAGCCACATTCTTTGTGATAAAGTGCGATATTCATAAATTCTGAAATAGATATAGATCTTTTTTCAAGAATTAATTTTTGCAATATGGTATACACATCCATGATTTAATCGCTTATTCCTAATAAATTATAGGCAAAATCTTTAGAAGAAAAATCCTCTAAGTCTGTTATAGATTCTCCAATTCCAATTGCATAGATCTTAAGGTCGATAAATTGTTTTGCCAAACCTACCACCACCCCTCCTTTTGCAGTGCCATCTAATTTGGTGATTATTATTCCATCAATGTCGACATTTTCTTTGAATAAAGTGATTTGATTAAAAGCATTTTGACCCACCGTAGCATCTAATATCAAAATATTTTCATGCGGTGCAGATGGCTCACATTTTTTGATTACATTGTATATTTTTTTCAACTCATTCATTAAATCTGTGTTGGTATGCAGCCTACCTGCAGTATCAATGAACAATACGTCAATACCCCGTTCTTTTGCTTGAGAGATTGCTTGATATGCTACGCTAGCTGGATCTTTAGTGTTATTGGCAATAAATATTTCACATCCTATGCGTTTTGCCCATATATCCAGCTGCTCTTCTGCAGCTGCTCTAAAGGTATCACAGGGCACTACCATTACACTTTTACCCTTCTTTTTAAATTTATGTGCCAACTTTGCTATTGTAGTAGTCTTTCCATTGCCATTTACCCCACAAAACATTATGATATGAGGATTATTTTCTATTGTTAGCTTTTTTTCCAAAGGTTGAGTCAGCTCCGCAATTTTCTCTGCAAGAAAAAATTTAACTTCTTCAACAGTTATTTCTTTATCAAACTTACTACCAGCAAGCGATTCTACTAAAAAATTTGCTGTACGATAATCTACATCCGTAGAAATCAACACTTCTTTTAATTGCAATAAAGAGTTAGTATCTAGCTTTTTAGCTTTAAAAATGCTATTAAAACTCGAACTTAGTTTTTCTGAAGTTTTAGAAAGATAATTTTTTACCTTTTTAAATTTGTGAATTATACCTTTGAACATTTTAAAATATTTTTTATAATTAATGTATTGGTATGGATCCATACCCGTATGCTGTCATCAATTATATCATTTTTTAGCAAAAACATAAATACTATGTTTGTCGATAAATTTTTATTGATACAATATACAAGTATAGAATCACATCATTATCTAAACTCCAAATTAGCCAAGCTTATTAAACTTAATTTAATATCAGCGTTGTATTATAGTATACATAGTATTTAGTGTTCCATTTTGAGAAAATATATACTATATTTGATTATAATAAAATTTGTATAGGTATAAAATGACCAAACTTGTATTATCTTGTAGTGGCGGTGGAATAAAGGGTGTAGCGAGCATTACCTTTCTACAGCTTTTTGAAAAATATTTAATGGAGAAAACTGGCAAGAATATTTATGATACTTTTGATATGTTTTCAGGCACTTCGGTGGGTGGATTAATTGTTTCTATGATATCGGTGCTGAAGTTAAATTGTGAGCAAGCCAGTGAGGTATTTAGCATAGATAATGTTAGGACCATGATGAGTAGATCAACCATTGATATTATTACGGGTGGTATGCTTAACAAACCTAAATACAATGGCAAGGGCAAGACAAAAGTGCTAAAAAATATAGTTAAGAAATATGCTAAAGAGAAGAGTGTTTTGATCGATTCATCTGAAAAACCGTTAATTCTTTCCGCGTATAATATAGTACACAGAAGATCCAAGATGTTTAAAAGCTTTAAAGCAGAGGAGGTTGACTTAGTTAGTGCAATGGATGCCACTTCTGCTGCGCCAATATACTTCCCCCCCGTGGAAGTGTTGGGAAAATTCCCGGGCATTGTAAGTAATTCTATGTATTGTATCGATGGAGGTGTGGTGTGTAACAACCCTGCTATGGTAGGTTATGTAGAGGCGGTAAAGCAATGGCCCAAAGAAGAAGTTAAAGTGCTTTCAATTGGCACTGGTGTTGTCTCTAAGCCAATTGATGGCGAGCAAGCAAAGGGTTATGGAATGTTGAAATGGTTTAAACATGGATTTTTGGAGCTAATGTCTGAGGACAGTATAGTGGATTATCAAAGTAAAGAAATTCTAGGAGAAAGATATGCAAAAATTAACAGTGATTTACCGGTTGATGTTAGCCATGCCCTGGACAATACTACACAAGAAAACTATGACGGACTGAAGCGTGTTGGTGAAAAGTGGTTTGAAGAATACAAAGATTTGGCCTTAGAATTAATTGTAGGCAAGGTGAAAAAGGCTGACTCTAAGTGAATTGCACCATATAATAACATAGTTTTTATATGGCGTATATCATGATAAGATATACGTTATGTATAAATCATATGTAGAATTAATCAAAGACAAAATAAGAATTTCTTTTGTAGTAGGAAAAAGTGTTGCACTCAAGAGTAAAGGAAAGGATATATGGGGTCTTTGTCCGTTTCATCAAGAGGTAACACCTTCTTTTTCTGTTAATGATGAGAAGAGATTCTATCACTGTTTTGGCTGCGGTGCTCACGGGGATATTTTTAGTTTTTTAACGGAATTGCATAATTTTAGCTTTTTAGAAGCGCTAAAAACCCTGTCAGATGTTGCCGGTATATCTTTGCCAGAAAAAGATCAAAAAGAATATAAAAACTACGAATTAACCACAAGAATATTGGCAAATGCTAGTGAATGGTTTGTAAAAAACTTGCATATTCAGCACAAGAACAGTATTTTACCTTTGGTATTGAGAAGAATTTCTATTCAATGCATTAAAACTTTTAAGGTGGGTTATGCGCCAAGATGTGGGTTAATCCATCATTTAGAATCCCTAAACTTTCATGCAAACGATATAGAAAATGCAGGGTTATTAGATAATAGCTATAATGATTATTTTAAAAATAGGATAATATTTCCTATTCATAATTCTAATAATAAGGTTATAGGGTTTGGAGGCAGAGAAATAGATTTACAAGTCAAGCGTTCTGCAAATTTTACTGTGCCTAAATATCTAAACTCTAAAGAGAATGTTTTTTTTAAAAAAAGTGAAGTTTTGTATGGAATTGAATTAGCTAGAAAATTTTGCAAAGCGAGTTTGATTATAGTAGAAGGATATATGGATGTTATTGCCTTGCATCAACATGGTATAAATAATGCTGTAGGGATATTGGGCACTGCCTTTAGCGCCAATCATTTCAATATAGCTTCCACTATCACACAGAACATAATATTTTGCTATGACGGGGATCTGGCAGGCAAAAAGGCGACAGAAAGAACAATAAAAACATTATTGATGGTTGTGGAGACTGATATACGTATAAAATTCTTGATTTTAGACAAGGGAGACCCAGAAGAATACTTGAAATCTAATGGAGTTGAATCTTTCAAATTGTTAATGCAAAGCAGCACGTTACTTTCTGATGTATTATGGGAAATTATTATTGAGGACAACTCCTTAGATCACCCTGAAGATTATTTTGCCGTTGAAAATAAAATATCTGAATATACTGCTATAATTTCTAACAAAAGCTTAAAAAAATATTATGCAGATTTTTTTAAAAACAAGATCTATCAATCTAGATTTAAAAATAAAAAAAATGCAAATGCTCGCTCTTTTATTGCGAACAAGACTGTAGTCAGCACTCCCCCAAGCAATGTACAGCTATTACTTAAATTAATATTAGATCATCCCATATTGCTAAAGTACAATGAGGTGTATGACGATCTTGCTATGTTGGATATACAAGATAAAGACTTAAGTCTAGTACAACAACATATTATAGATCATTACAATAATTCTCGAGAAATATTTCAAATATCTCTATCAGAACACTTGTTACAACACAATATAAAATTAAAACAAATACATGCGATACCCCATGTTATATATGGGGTATATAGCGTAGAAGTAGCTTTGCTAACGTGGAGAAAATTGATAATCAATATGCAGATTGATAGTTTAAAAGTTCAATATATCCACTTGTTATCAGAAGTCGGTGAAAGCATAGCAGCAGCCAATGAAATCAACTCCATTGTGTTGAGGATAAAAGAGCTAACCAATGCAATAGAAAAGATAATATGAGCCCAAAAAAGCTATAACGTTTCCATGGTATAAATATAACTACTATATTTGCGATACAAATGATGCTATTATTGATCTTTTTATTCTGTTTCTTTGTAAATGAAAATTTTTTCAATACAGTACTTATATAGAGTATTTATCTGTTGTGCAGGTTTAATAGGTGAGTATGGTAACAATCTTTCAATTTTTGCTTCCCGTAAATTTTCTCGTAGATTAATGGATTCACAGGATGATGCCCATCAAAATTTTTCTAAAAAAAATGGATTTGAGGTGTATTTATATGATTCCAATAACTCTTCTTCAATATTGTACAAAGATAAAAATACGCACAATATATATCACGATATATGCAGTAATTATGTTTCTGATATATGTCTAGATGAGTATTCGATTTTTATTAGTAAAAATGAAGCTACCAGGGAGCTAAAGTGCTTACAAAACAACAGCAACAAGAATGAATGTCACAATAATCGTTGGTATAATAGCCTTGATATCGCAAAAAAAAAGTTAAAATGTTGGATAGAGATGGATGAAAATAAGCTTTATACCAAGGGACGTGCATGTTATTTTCCCAGTGGCGCATATGTGCATTTAGGAATTAAATTATTCAACAACCTAGTTCGCAACATATCAGTTGCCTGTAATAAAATAATTAAATTTCATGGTAACATCATGTGTTTAATACTTATACAGAATGCTGTAGAAAAAGCAATCCATGATAGGGATAAGGTTGTAGATAGTTCTAACACTAACAAAAATATCACCTATAAACTTAGTCATAAACCTGGTGTACATAATTCAACTTTATCCAAAGCAAGTGCTTTTATTAGTCAAGTAGATTATAGATGGTTTGCAGTGTTGTTGATTTTGCCAACAATGTTGGTGGTTTTAGCAAAAGTATGCTACAGCAGGAGTATAGTTGCAGTTGCACCACAAGCAGTATTAGAAAATATATCTTTAGTTGCTATTGACGATATGATTAATAAGAGAATTGGTGATCTTGAAACATAAAATCACCTCCTGTGTTTAATTTATAGAATTCTATATGCACGTTCATCCAACAAGAGGGATGAAAAGTTTCAACCCTCCATCGATTTTTTATATCCTATATCGGATGCGCTTTCATAGTAGCAGACCAATTACCAACTTCCCAGTTTATTCCTACGTGTCTCGGTTCATCTACCACGTTACATACTCCAGTCGCCAAGTAACCACGCCCTTCTTCTATAGCCTTAATTATATTGCTCACATGACAATTACCTTTACCATCTATAAGAGGTATAACGATGCTTTGGTATTGCCCCTTTTTCGCTTCAGCATTCATTTCCGCTATATCTTTGTCTATTGATTTCATAAATAAATTACCATAATAAAATTATATATGTATTGTAGCATGGTATTGTAATTAGTGCAAGTTATCAAAAGATCAATATGGGTTTTAGGTTTTTTAAATTAATAAAATTTTTAATTTTTATAAACTGTTCTGGACAAATAGACAAAACATTTATGAGCAATCAATTGAAAAAAGATAGGTAAAGTGTTATCATTTGCCAATATAAGATTTTTTGGGTAAATAGTTATGAATGTAGAATTTTTACAAGCAGCTGCCGCTTTGATAAAGGCCGTTGTTGTTGTTGTTGGCATGTTTGAGGACGGGGAATTGGTGGGCAGATCGTCTGCTTTGGATTCACAAACTAATCAAGCTATATCTAAAGCTGTTTTGACAACTAAATTTGAGGCTAAAGTAGGTAACAATCTTTTAGTATCCCTTGCAGATGGCAATTCTGCACTTGATAAAATGAGCTTCATGATAGTAATAGGACTAGGAAAGGAAGAGGATTTCAATAGCAAAATAGCACAAAATATTGGAGGAATCATAATAGAGGCACTTAAAAAATACAAATCTAAAACTGCAACTATTCTTTTTGATCTTAAAAATGAGAGCATTATATCTCATGTAGCTTACGGTGCCATGTTAAAAAGCTATACTTTTGACAAATATAAAACTAAAACACCTGAAGATAATTTTAAATTAGACAACATTGTTTTTGCCGTGGAAAATGAAGTATTTGCTGGAGAAGAGTACAACAAGGAGTTGCAGCATATTGCATATTCTGTATACTTAACAAGAGACTTGATAAATGAACCGCCGAATGTTTTATACCCTGAAAGCTATGTAGATTTCATTAAATCACATGCTGGCAAAGTTCCTGGACTAGAAATTAAGGTGCTTGATGTAAAAGACATGACAAAATTGGGAATGGGAGCCTTGCTTGGCGTTGCCCAAGGTAGCAGAAAAGATGGCAGGGTGGTCGCTCTTAAATGGAGTGGCGATGAGGATAAAAGCGTTCCACCTATTGCAATTTTAGGCAAGGGTGTAACCTTTGACACTGGCGGTGTATCTTTAAAACCACCTAACGGAATGTGGGATATGAAGTATGATATGGCCGGTTCTGCTACGGCATTTGGTACTATATACTCTCTTGCGCTACGTAAGGCTAAAGTTAATGTTGTTGCAATCCTTGGTGTTGTGGAGAATGCGATCGGGGGTAATGCGCAAAGGCCTAGCGATGTGGTGTATTCAATGTCTGGTAAAACAATAGAAGTGCTTAACACAGATGCTGAAGGTAGGTTGGTGTTAGCAGATCTTATTACCTATGCACAAACTACTTATAAACCTAAAGTTATTATAGATTTGGCTACTCTTACTGGAGCTGTTGTTGTGGCCTTAGGTGAAAAACATGGCGGTTTATTCTCCAACAATGACGACCTTGCTGAAGAATTACTTAAAGCAGGCAAAGAAAGTGGGGAAACATTGTGGAACTTGCCAATGGATGATTCATATGATAAGTATATTGATTCAGATATTGCGGATATGAAAAATATCTCTACCAGCAAAGCTGGTGCAGATAGCATAACTGCTGCTAAATTTCTGCAGCGTTTTGTTAACAAAGATGTGCCTTGGGCGCATCTTGATATTGCAGGTGTGGCTTGGAGTGACAAAGATAGCAGTATTTATCCTAAGGGTCCCACAGCTTTTGGGGTATATTTGCTACATAATTTCATTAAAAAATATGAAAAAAGCACAATGTAAAATTGCCAGTATATTGATTTTTGAAAAGGGCGTTAATGAGGATTTAGCCGATCAATTTAAAGCGGTTATTTACAGAATATCAAGCGATCTTGATGAAGAGCAGTTGCGGTCATTGGCGAAAAACCTTACCAACCATGCTCTACAAGGGTATGAACTGAATACCTTGGATGAAAAGCTTGATTTTTTAGATGAATTTAAAGTTATAGAAACAGGATACTTGCCAGGAATCACTAACAACTTGGCATCTTGTGTAATAGATATCATACAAGATGCTTATGAGGACGTGAATATTGATGGTTGTAAAACTGCATCGATATTGATTTATAAAAATTTATTAGCAGAAGAGGTTATCTCTAATTTATACAATCCTTTAATAGAATATTGTTCTATACAAAGCTTTGCTAATTGGAGAAAAAATCTTTTAGATTTTTCAAAAGATGACTCTATGCCAGTTGCTATCTCTAGATATTGCGGAGAAAAAGAGATTATACTGCCTGACGATGATTTGTTATTAAAAAAGCTTAGTAAAGACAATCTGTTGAGCCTAAATATTGAGCAGATGAGGGTTATAAAAAAATATTTCACAGAGCTTAAAAGAAATCCTAGGCAGATTGAATTAGAAATGTTGGCACAAAGCTGGTCAGAACATTGTAAACACAATATATTTTCTGCTTCAATTGATGATATTAAAGATGGACTATACAAACATTATATAAAAAGTTCCACTGAAGAGATTAGCTTAAAAAAAGATCTATGTATTTCTGTATTTGCAGATAATGCAGGAGCTATTATTTTTGATGATGAATACGCTATTGCTGTAAAAGTTGAAACTCATAATAGCCCTTCTGCATTAGAGCCATATGGCGGATCTATGACAGGAGTTTTAGGGGTAAATAGGGATGTGATCGGATTTGGCCTAGGGGCCCTACCTATAAGCAATCACTATGCATTTTGCTTTTCTGATCAAAAATATGAATATTATCGTGACTCAAAGTTAACCCAACCTATTTTAAGCAACAAAAATATTGTAGATGGAGTGACCAAAGGAGTAGAAGTGGGTGGAAATCACTCAGGAGTGCCTACAACCAACGGCCTTGTTTACTATGGAAGCGGATTTGTTGCCAAGCCCCTAGTTTTTGTAGGCACAGTAGGTCTGATTCCACGAAAGCATTGCTTCGGCTTGGTGCAAGATGGAGACCTGATTGTGATAGTTGGAGGAAAAACAGGAAGGGATGGAATACATGGAGCTACTTTTTCCTCTGAAAGCTTGCACAATGTCTCCTCTAGCGTTGTTCAAATAGGAGACCCCATTACTCAGAAAAAATTTTCTGATGCGATAATAAAAGAAGCTAGAGATTTGGGATTGTACAATGCTATTACGGACAATGGAGCCGGAGGGTTTTCTTCTTCAATAGGGGAGATGGGTCAAGATGGTTTTATTGTAGATCTGGAAAAAGCGCCGCTTAAATGTTCTTATATGGAGCCGTGGGAGATTTGGATTTCTGAATCTCAAGAAAGAATGACCTTGGCTGTTCCTAGGGAAAAATACTTACTGCTAGAACAAGTAATGCAAAAACATGTCGTGGAAATTGCAGTAATTGGTACATTTAATAATTCTGGCAAGGCGATAATTAAATTCCATGATAAGATAATATTAGAACTTGATACCAGCTTTATTCATAAGGGCAGCCCTAAAATGAAGTTAGAATCCAAGGTAATTGACATTGCTGCATATGAGCATATTGAAGAAAAAATTAACAGTGATAGCGACCTGTTAGATGTGCTTTTACATAAAAATATTAGCAATAGAAGAAAATTTGCACTTCGTTATGATCATGAAGTGCAAGGCAAAACTATTTTAAAGCCATTGCAAGGCAAGGGCAGGGTTTTTGCGGATACCACAATAATAAAGCCATTGTTAAAATCTATAAAAGGAGTGGTGCAATCACAATCATTAGGGATTTTTTATGAAAATTTATCAGAAGATGGTAAGAATTTTTATCCAGCAAATCATCCCTATTATTATGCCAAGCGCGCTATTGAAACCGCTATAAGAAATCTTGTGATTACAGGGTCTGATTTGGATAAAATTTCTTTATTGGATAATTTTTGCTGGTCTAACTTCGGCAATGACGAGCCCTATAATAAAAAACGTTTATGGCAATTAAAAATGGCTTCTAAGGCTTGTTACGATATGGCTATTTTTTTTAAAGCGCCATTTATTTCTGGCAAGGATAGCATGTTTAACAATGCAAACTTATACAATAAAGATGGCTCACTAGAGTGCGTTTCCAACTTCCCGACCCTGCTTATTACCGCTATAGGTATTATTGATAATATTAGAAATTGCGTTTCTTTGGAGGTTAAATTTCCTGGTGATTTAATATATTGCGCGGGAGATATCACGGATGATGAGATTAATCCGAATAAAATCATGGAATTATACAAATCTTATAACAATGCTATCAATGAGGGAATTATTGCCTCTGGTATTGCGATAAATTTTGGGGGGATTGCGGTAGCGCTTGCTAAAAAAATTATAGGCGGTCTGCTGGGCGCAGAAATTGATTTCGCCAATTATGCCAACCTTCGTTATAAACGTTTTTCTGGCATGATTTTTACCGTTGCCCCAAGCAATAAGGCAAAATGTGAAATAATATTTGCCAAAGTGCCCCATTTTAAACTGGGCACAGTTACGGATGACAATTGTTTAAAAATTAAAAACATTGGAAATTATAAGGTAAGCGGAAAAAATTCTTTGCAAAATAGTTATGATGCCTAGCATTTTTTAACATAAATATTTATTTATATTTAATTTATTTCTATCCTATCTATTGTGTTAATAAATATTGGCGTATAATATAATAGTAAATTAATATTTTAAATCAAGAGGAGAAAAAATGAATGACAATCATGAAATAGTTGCGGGGGGGGGTAGCCCAAGAAAGTGTAACATCTAGCCCAGTTGAACAAAATTCCAAAAGTCTTTTTGACTTACCTACAGAGGTGCTGCATAAAATCATGTGTCTTCAATATGGCGTCAATTATATTGACGACAATACCTTGAATGACTTATTGCATATGATTCGATATGGCGATGATGAGTTAATGAATGTGGCTAAAGAATATTTAAGATGCACAAAAGCAAAGAAAGAAAGGTTTTTAGCAAACAACACCACTAATAGTGACTTGATTAAATCTATTGCTAATGGCATTAGATTTATTGCCAAAAATAAAGCTGGTGTTTTTATTGACGATGATAATGATGTATTGAGTATATTTGAAATTATCAATATGTCCACAGATGCAGCTGTTACTAAATATGGTTTTTGGATTGAACGTAGGCTTGGGGTTGAAAACATTAGTGATAGGTATAAGGATGCGATAATAAAAATTATTCAGGATAAGGTCGATAATTTGTCCTGTGATATTGCAACACAAATATTGGTAGCTAGATGTGTTGTTTGCTCTTCCATGATTAATAATAAAGAAAAATATACCGAGCAAAATAGAAAAAATGATTCTATATTCTTAAATCATTTGTTTAGTATTGTTGCTAATAGTATTAAAGACACTAAAGAAGCAAATGATATGATTGATAAGATGATATCTGATTTAATGAGCACGCATTATGCTTTGTTTTTTAACAATGAGGGTAAAATTATTCGTTGTGAAAAAACGCTAAAAAGAACAAAGGATGCATTTAACAATATTTTAGATGCAATATATGGTTTTCCTAATGCAACAAGTATATTAAAGAGCTTTTTAAATAAAATAGATGGTAACTTATATACAATTAAAAAGGAGGTAAATTCAAATAATGTGACTTTGTACTATGATGCTAATAATGTACCTAGTAGCTTCAAGCCTATGGGATATACTATGCATGAGTGTATAAAAGAAAAAATTAAGGAATTAAATTACAACATAGCATTCAGTGTCCTGGGAAGTGTACAAGCAACTGGATTAATGAAGGATGATCCTAGTCAAGTTCCTGAATTCATGTAAACAATATCTTTTTTACCCAGTCTACATTTATAGGCTGGGTATGTTGCCATTTATCAATGATGTTTGGTTTTATCCCAATAGTGTGGCTTGGTAATTAGCTCATACAATGCTTTGTATGTGGCCACCGATGAAAGCAACCAATAGAAAGGAGTTAATGTAAAAGCAAGGATATGTTTTTGCCAAGAATATTTTTCAATAGCGTGGTAACTGGTTATTAGGTTTATCGCCATGGCCAGAAAAAAATTTATATAGCAGAAATAATAACTATAGGTGCTAGCCTTTAGTAAGGGCATTAACAACAATATTGGTGTAAAAATATTGGCAAATATAGGTATTGTTACCATTATATTAAACGTAATGAATTTTTTGCATCCTATCAATCTATTGAGTTTAATGGGCGCTTTCATGTAACATAAAAAAGTTTGCATAAATCCCTTTATCCATCTGCTACGTTGTTTTATCCAGGGCAATATTGCTATAGGAGATTGCTCCCAGGTAACGGATTCAATACTAGATATGGTTTTGCCCCCCGCAAAAATCTTCATTGCTAGCTCAATATCTTCAGTAACATTGTAGCTATCCCACCAATTTATCGTATGCATTTCTTTTACTATTAAATGGTTGCTTGAACCTCCTAATGGCACGAATGCATTTATATGGCTTAAAAAAGGGATTAGACGATTAAAATGAAAAGCATATTCCAATGCAAACAATCTAGTTAAGGAGTTATGTTTATAGTTACAATAGTGTAATTGCGCCTGAAGTGCCACGCATTTATTGTTAGAAATCCTGAACTTATGTATTGCTTTTTTTAATTGTAATATATCGGGCTTGTCTTCTGCATCATATATAGTTAAATAGTCACCTTTGATAAAATTTACTGCATAGTTACATGCCTTGCCCTTGGTCTTTGGAGATGAATCTGGCACCAAAATAACTTTAAAATACTTAGGAAGATCCATAATATTTTGCATTGCATTGATGGTATCGAGGTCATCCTCTTCTAAGACTATTTTTACATCTAGTTTATCCTTGGGGTAGTCTATCATCATAATATTTTCTACCAA
This sequence comes from Coelogynopora nodosa, assembly GCA_034780555.1. Classification (NCBI taxonomy): domain Eukaryota; kingdom Metazoa; phylum Platyhelminthes; order Proseriata; family Coelogynoporidae; genus Coelogynopora; species Coelogynopora nodosa. The sequence continues at coordinate 2,462 of JAUZND010069702.1, read as the reverse complement.
TTGAGCAACCATATTTGCTTCTTTGTATAATGGCAAAATTATTGAGTAATATGGCCAATCTTCTTTTTTCATTATGTTTACGGGAGCTAAAGGCTTATTATTATTTGAGAATTTATTAAATAATAATACTGATGCTTTAAACAAAGTAAGTGATGCATACATGATATTCAGTAACAATACAGTGAAATCAATACGCAGCAGAAATATTGTTGCCATGAGCAATAATGTACAAAAAAAATATTTATATTCTTGATTCGCAACTTGGCTTTGTTCTTTTTGGATTTTTTTTGCAAAAATATTGCGCAAAGATTGTTCTAACACTTCCTGACTAACTATAACTATCTGGTAGTGCTTGTATATTTTTTTTAGATATATCTTTAGATGCATTGCATTATTGGCACTAAGTATAAAATAGGTCTCATTTAATTTTTGCCAAGGAAAATATCCAAACCTGTTATATAGGTTTATTTCATTGAAATTAAAAACTTTGTCATCAATTGCAATTCGATTCATTATAGTATAATTACTGCTTTTATTTTTATACCGCTATATCATATGCCATTAAGAATAATTTATCATATATATGATACAACATCATAATTGTATTATATATGAGTAATAAAATGAAAAAAATAACAAAAAATTCTGATACTTGCAAGGTACTTGATGTTTTCTCCGATATTACACACGATATACTAAATTGTGATAAACAACCTAAAAAATACACCATCATCAAGGATGAGATGCCTGACAGGGATTTATTCAGCGCTGCATCACCCACTTTTAATACTTATTTAAAAGACAATATATTGTTTATAACAGAAGATAATGATATAAATAAAAATTGTACAAAATTTGATGCACCACACAAAATATATAGAGGTAGGGCTTGCTCTGAAGATTATGAATATTACAGCGATGGTCAATATTGTAAATTTCATATAGGCAACATATCTGCTTCTAAGCAAATCATAGAAGGTAGCGATAGAGACTGTGAGGCGATTTTCTCTTTTATAGATTGGTGATTTGCTCATTACAGGTTGTAGATAGATGTCTTGCATAAAAGGTGAGACATTGTATTAAATACATAATTATACAGCAATTAACTACTGTTGGTTTCTATATTTTTTTAGATATAATTTTATATGGCATTAGTTGTATATTAGAAGTATAAATGTTACAATAGTGTTAACTATCATTTTAACTAACAAATATGGCGACAGAAATTGAAATAATTAAAAGAAAGAATTTTATTCTAAAAAGAATGTTTGGAGTTTCGACAAAAGTAAACTACCTGTCCGTTTCTTTATATTTTTTATCTAGTCTGGCAATTTTGACCTATGCTGCGATAACTATATATGAAAAATTTATAAAAAAATCTCCTCTATCGTTAGGTCATGTGGGCATTTTAAGTACGAAAAATTTTATTTTAACCATCAGTGCCGCGATGTTTACTGTCTTGATTATCGCGTCTTTTGCAAAATTTATTCATGACTCAGATGTTATAAACAGAAAAATCAAATCCAAGGGAGAAACTGTATATTCCAACGTAAATAATGCCCTGTATTTTTGGGGAGCAGTTATCACAAGTGTTGCTGCTATTATGATGTTAACTAGGGCGCTATGCGAATATCACTATGGCAAAGTTACTATCTCATCACTAGAGTTTACTGCAGAAGAATTAGTTATGGCAGTAGCGTGCATTATGCTTGCACTGGCAGTGGTTCTTTCGGTGGCGAGCTTTATTGAACCTGCTTTAACAGAATATTACCATAAAGAAGAAGATTTACCTAACAGCACACTAGAATTCTCACAAAATGTTTCGTCTACAGAGCGGAATCTCCCCCCCCCCTCTCATTCTGTAAATAGTTAAAAGAATTAGGCTGCAAGGTTCTGCTTAATCAAGGCGCCGCTTAAAAAAAAACTTGCGCATTATTGCGCTTGTTTCACTTTCCATTATTCCATCATATATTTCTGGGCAATGGAAGCAATATGGCTTTGTAAAAATATTCATATTACTATATACTGCCCCTCTTTTTTTATCATATGCAGCAAAGTATAAACGTTTTATACGAGCTAAGGATATTGCATAGGCGCACATTGGGCATGGTTCTAAAGTGGTATATAAATCACAATTGCTTAAGTTGTATGAGCATATATTTGTGCCAGCCCTGCGTATAGCAACTATTTCTGCATGTGCCAAAGGGTCATTTTTTGCCCTAATCTCATTGTTTGACTCTGCAATTATTTTATTGTTTTGAACAATAACTACCCCTACTGGTACTTCATTTTCATCTTGTAGAGAAATATCAATAGCGTATTGCATGAATTTATTATTCATCTAGCAGTCCTACCTCTTTAGTGCATTGGAATTTTCTGTTTTTTCAGGTTTTGCTATCGGAGGCTTGCTGCCTTTTGCGTTAAATTCAGTAGCTCCTCCTAAAATATTACCTTTTTCACTG
>JAUZND010069691.1:0-17187 GCA_034780555.1 Coelogynopora nodosa | reverse complement strand
AGCAAGTTGATCAGAAGAACTAGGTGGCGCTGGAGGAGTAGCAAGTTGATCAGAAGAACTAGGTGGCGCTGGAGGAGTAGCAAGTTGATCAGAAGAACTAGGTGGCGCTGGAGGAGGAACAAGTTGATCAGAAGAACTAGGTGGCGCTGGAGGAGGAACAAGTTGATCAGAAGAACTAGGTGGCGCTGAAAGAGAAAAAAAGTGGAATTAATTTATAATACATATTTGGCTTTACAAAGTGTGTACGGAGTACTGTGAAGTCAGCTACCTGAGAAAAACTCCTGAATTGAACGACATTTCTTGGACTCCTTGGCCAGATCCTTTTGACATTTCGATACAACATTTTCCCAGCCACCTGGTTTTCGTTTTTTACTCATCTAAAAATAGAAAAATGCCATTCTAAATATCCATACTTGAAAATATGTTAAGTGTTTTTTACAATATGAGAAATGGCTAATATCTCGAAAACTAAAGACAATATACCTAGCTTTAAAACCTATATATTCAGAATCCTTATTGAATTTTGGCCTATGAAAGAAAAAATTGAAAAGGGGGGGCCCTAGTTAGAACATATTCATGGTCAAATTTTAACTCAGTTGCATTTTCAATGTGTATATACTTGGCTATACATGGTACATTGGCTAGGTATCTGTTGTTATGAAGTATAATATCACATTTATAACTATTGCTGTTATCAAATAATATTATTATTGAATTTAATTCAAAATACTTACATTTATCTCTTGAGATTTTAAACCACGCTGACAAAGATGGCTACCGGTCAATGAAAACAATAACACAATATTGGGTTCAACACGTATCTCTACCAGCAGTGCTGTGTGTTGTACAGGTCAATGAAAACAATAATAGAATATTGGGTTCAAAACGTATCTCTACCAGCAGTGCTGTGCGTTGTATAGAGAAAAAAATGACAGACACACACACACACATAGATACACACCAAAGGATAGACCAATGAGATAAATTTAGACAGCGAATAATAGTTTGCACGGTCATGCTAACGGTCTACACTCCACCCTAAATGCAGATGCAGAGATCGATAACACAGTGTTATCACTCTCTGTATCTGCCTGCCAAAAGTTAGGTACAGACAGACAGACTGACTCATTCTTTCTATGCACCTACCTACAATTATATATATATATTTTTAAAGTGGTCCAGTTAAAACCGGACCAACCGGACCGGCGGCGACGCCCCTGCTATAACTATATATTATAAGTATATCTGGTATTAAATTGAGGTTATAAGGTTCATGCAGCTCTGGAAAATATGGAAATGTTATTAAATTTTGAAATAGGTATCCTTCAAATTGACATCTTAATTTTTAAAATTTTCCTTAGTAATTACTAATAACTTCCAATTCCATATATTATATATCTTTGCTAAAATATAAAGGTTCTCTAACTCACATGTGAAATTATTGGGGGTAGTGCCTCTGGCTTTGGTAAAGTCCTGTATTGTACTTATTTTGATTATATTTTTAAATAAATAGGTGCAGATACCATTGCTGTTGGAATAGCTATTACTATTAGTATTACACTTCAGCACTCCATGCTAAATATGCCACAGTATTAGTAAACTCCCCTCACTGTAATACTAATAGTAATGGGTGCCTTGAAATTAGTGAATATAATTTTTAGAATTCAAATCATCCAACTAAAAGCTCTTATATAAAAATGACAAGTATGAACTACAATATGTCAATGAAGGAAACATGGTTCCTTTTCCCATATTTTCAAAAGTTATACAAATTTTATTAAAATGCTGGATATTTTCATAATTTAGAAAATTTAGAGCTGTTGTCCATCATTCCTAAGATCAGCAAAAATCTGCAATAAAATATAAGTAAAAATATTTCCATGAAAGCAGATGAAGTGATTAAAATAAATTATTAAACTAATTATTATTTGATGTTTCTTTCCATTTTAGATCAGAACAATGAAATTTGCTACTCATTACTTAGTAATTCCATCAATAATAATTTTTTTAATTTCTTTTCATTATTTAATATTATAACTGCAGCTGTTAATGCTTTCGACATGTCAAGGGCGACAATTGATACTAGTTTTCCTGAGCTAACTTCTTTGATGGTGAAATCGAGTAGCGATAGAAGACATGTCGTAGTTGAGTGATTGGACCGGAAGCCATGTTGTTCTTTCGGAAGAACATCATGGTGATTGAGGTGTTTTTTTATTTGCACTGAAATGCACTTTTCCAGCACTTTAGATATTATGGGGAGCAGTGCAATCGGACGATAGTTGATAGCAAATCCCATATTTTATCCAGAAATCTATTGTGCTCTAGCAACTATTTTCACTTATTCAGTGTCATCATGTGTTGCAGAACATAGTTTCAGTGCAATGAAACATATAAAAAATCCACTTCGAAACACTATGAGTGGTGATCGACTGTCAGCACTGGCACTGCTTCATATTCACAAACATAAGGACATTGATTTAGACTAAATTATGAACATGTTTGCTTCTGCAAAACAAGGGAGGATAAAGTTTATGTAAATGCATATATATCTATACATACTATTTAACCTTTATGTTAATGTTATTATAATGCACAATACCTATACCTTGAAAAATATGTATATATATTACTTGCATTCAAATTTTACGTATTTACAACTATAAGCTTAATTAGGTGTACTGTCCATGCTTGATCATTATATAAATATATAATATTTAAAATTATGTGCATATACTTAATTTTTTTCGGAATACACCCCAGTCTGCTATAAATTATTGCTACTTATTCAGTATTTCAGACAACCCACCAAATTATAAATTGGTGAAAAATAGAATATTAGATAAAAATAACTGATCATTCTAAAATTTAATTTTGTGCCCACAAAATGCAGAACATACTAACAACTAAAACAAAACTGTACAAACAAACATAAACATTTTCATTAGAATTAAAACAATTGTAAATAATATAATCAGATTATTAGCTTATTGCTGCTTTATAATTTGGTAGGTCCGCAATACCGAATAAGCGCCAAATTATTTTTGTAAACACCGAATGAAAAACGAATAAATTGGAAAAAATGACAATTGAATAGCCACTGGCACTTCGTTAAATATTAATACTATATAGCAACTATAATTAAAACAATTTTTTTTAAACTAATTGCATAATTTTGAGAGGTATATAATTAAAATAATTTCATAAAGATTTCATAATTATGTGAAATTTTTTTAAAGCAAAGAAAACAGTATTACATAAGATAAATACAAGAGACGTCAACTAATGATCAGCTGTTTGCGCTTGGGTATATTTAAATATAGCTCAGATTTATTTATTTATTTAAATTAGCAATGTAAAACAAAAATACCCGAAAAGTGTAGTCATAGACTATTAAGATATTTATCTATAATCTATAATAAATATACATTCTATAAGATACACTATGTGCCCTCCAATTATTTCACACATCAGGATATAGGTTGAATCGTCGATTTGATGCGGACCTGGCTGAGTTTCATCGAAGGGAAAAATGTTTCGCTGAAATAGCATACATTATAACTTTGACCTGGAACAACAGTGGTAGCGCACCATAGATATATCGGACAGACTGTAATCGTGTTCAATCCTGACAAATTCCAATTTTTGAATAATCAATTTAGCTATTTTAAAACCACTATCAAGCCTCTCTCCAAATAGCTTAATGCAATAATACGTTTTTTAACAACCTTTCAAGCCTTTCCTTTAGCCCTCGATGTAAGTTCTCATGCCTTCATGGCATAGAAGTTAGTAATTATCAATATCATCTGACAAGGAGTCGAAAACACCAGCTTGCCACCGACCAGACTGGTCACAGCCTGGGATTGGATATTATATTTTTCAGAAACATGGCTTCCTAGCTGACTGTAGCACCGGTTTATTTGATTGACTGAACGAAGATATGCAGCATAATGAGTGAAGATGAAACTTTATTTGTGTAATGTGGTCTGAAATAGACGCTGTACTTCACGCAAAGGTATGACGGCCTCATTGTTGTTGCCATATCACAAGCCATCAGTGAATATCTTTGGTGAACAAGACTTTAGACGAAATCTGTAACTCTAGACTTTTTCGTATGAAACAACGGACATTGCCTTTGTACTTGGAATTCGGCACCACATAGGCAATTAGTCTAACCAAGCGGCCGATGCTACATCTCGTCACCCATCATTAAAATGTTCAGAAGACTGCAATAGCTGTGACAGATATATACCAGTCCTCTTTGAGTCAAAATTTATGGCAGCTATCCTGCGGGATGTCGAGAAACTAGAGGCTATCATACAGGCCTCAACCGATTTTTAAATGAACCGCCTTCTTAAACTCATTTAATGTGGGTTCAATCATCATGCTTTTGATGACGGTGCCCTCATCCAATTCTAGTCTATCCGAGACACACTTTATGTACAGGATGGAGGGCTCCTATATGAAAATCCAATTATTATCTGCTATTGGCTTATCGTGTGTCTGATCTATCTATAGAAATAAATGGTGGCTCAAATGGTTTAGCCTGGATATCTCTAAGAATTACCTATTGAAGTAAGGCATACCTGGTAAATCTTAAGAAATACAATTTAAACATAGTATACGTGGTAAATCTCTAAGATTTACCATTTGAATGAGGTAAACGCGTGGTAAATCTCTAAGAGATGTATTGTATACCTTGTTGTAATTGTAATTATTTAAAAAAGTCTGAACTGAACCGTTTTGTGGTGGTCCAAATAGTTCAGTGTGGTAATCCCTACAGCTGTAGTTCTACTCGGCCGTCAATTGGATTATACAGCTATTATTTATTGTGCGTCTGTACGAGTACATACAGCAAGATGTACTTGCTCTCCAATATACCTCCATTCCGCCTAACAGTCAGCCTCATAGAGTAAGAAGGGGGCAATTACTCTATGGTCAGCCTAATATTATTCTACAAAGAAATTCAACACCACTTCTGCGTAATTTGGTGTCCCTAAGCATGATGCAGCTATGTTTACGGTATTACGATAAAACGTTACCACGACATAACGTCATCATGCATAACAAAATGTAACCCATATTGGTAAAAATAAATAAAAAGGATCGTGTTATGCATTCGTCTGCAGGGACGAATTATTTTAATAATTTGTTCATCTAATAACTATATTGATACGAATAAAGAAAAGTTTGTATTAAAATAATTTTATTTACTTATGAATTTTTAACAAAATTATACAAACGTTTATTTATTCGTATCAACGTAATTATTAGACAGACAAATAATTATAATAATTCGTTCCTCTAGACGGATAAATAACAGGATCCTTTTTAATTATTACAAGTATTGGTTACATTTTGTAATGTTACGTTTTGTCGTGGTGACGTCATGTCGTAGTGACGTTTTGTCGTGTAATAATTTTTACCCGATGAAGTTAAATCTATCAACCCTGTAGTTTCTCAATTGCGTATTGATTGTCAAAACGCAAGATCGATCTCCGCCAAAGACCTAGCAGATTTTTTTTAACGAACTACGAGTATTAACGTTAAATATTATGTAATAGTTGGTGATTTTAATTTATGCGTAATTACTTTTTCTGATCGCTTTGCTAGTCAATTTAAAGAGTCTTTTGAGCAATATCACTTTGTTTAAAATATTAGCGTTCTCACCCATAATTTCTGGCATACTCTTGATCTTTTTCTATCTAGACCTGACGATGACATTGTTAAGAAACATTACGTGTATTGTTTTGATATCACTGATCTTTCTTTTATTGTGCGTAATATTAGTTTACTGAAAAAAGTTGTACCTTCTAAAATGTTTTTTTTAAAGTGGAAACATATTTCGTTAAATGACTTTAAAAATTATTTGGTTACGTCTGAGGAGTATTCTTTTATTTTATCTAGACATTCTATCAATGCTGAAATTTTGACTGATTCCTTGAACCCAGTGTCTGTCATCTCTCGCCGAAAAGCATGCTGTTGTCGTCCCAAAAAGTATAATGCCCTAGCTGACCTACTGTACCTTGGTATGATCGGAACATTGTTCACGCAGACAGGAGAAAAGAAAACATTGTCGATGGGAACCAATCTGGCGTTGCACTAGAGACCGTAAAGATCGAGATATTTTCGTCACTCAGCGAAATCGTGTTACAGCCCACGTATTCCAAGCCAAGAAAATCTACTACACTGAACTAGTCATAGAGAACCCCGCCTCTCTGAGTAATCTGTGGTCATTAATTAATACACTTCTTCTGGATCATCCAGAAACTATTCTGCCATTTTACGATTGGCCTGTAAATGTGTGCTAAATCTTTCTCAGAGTTTTTTATCACTAAGATTCGCACTATCTGATCTCAATTTGATCCTTTATATGAACGTCTACCAAATGATTTGTTTGAAGATTTTCACCTTCACACTTTCAACATAGTTACTCCGTAGGAAATTGAACGACTACATCCAAAGGCCAAGAATAAATCATGCTCTCTTGATCCTGTTCCTACACAAGTGGTTAGAGACCTTATGGAAATTTGTCATCTCTTATTGCTAAAATAGCAAATGTATCGCTATCATGTGGCGTTTTTCCAACATATCAGAAACATATTTTTCACCACCCTTATGAAAAAGAGGGGCCTAGACAAAGAACAACTAAGCAATTACCGACATGTGTCTTAGCTGATTTTCCATCAAAATCTTCTTGAACGAGTTGTTGCACACCGAATCAACATCTTTTTGGCATTATACTCTATTCTTTCTCCAAACCAGTTAGCCTACAGACCAGATAAATCAACATAGACTGCGCTATATTACGGTTCTACAACAATATCGCATTAAGGTCAACAATGGCAAGACATCGCATGTTATCCTCCTGGACATCAGTGCAGCGTTCGACAATGTCGAACATTCCATTTTTCCCGACAGACTTGAGTACCGTTTTGGTTTTCGCTAGAACTGTTTTTGGCTGGTTTTGTTCGTATCTGACGATAAGAACACAAACTGTCGTACTAAAGGAGTTAACTCTGCTTTTGTGCCTTTAACCTGTGGAGTCCCTCCAAAACTCGGTTTTGGGGGCAATTCTATATTCTATGTACACGTCACCAATTTTTGACATTATCTTATCGTACAACTTGTCGCATAAGTTATATGTCTATATCTTGTTTACAAATGACAGCATTGATAACGACTTATCTACTCTGGAGACTTGCCTTTGCCACCTGTAGGACTGGTTTAACATGAAAAAGCTGAAGTGTAAAACCCTGACAACACAGAAGCTTCTTTTGCGGCGCATGGCAATACTCCTATTTCTTCTTCTTCGTCCGGGTGTCTTTTTTGAATTTATCCTATCGTTTGATGTTCACATTTCCAAATTGTTCAAAAAGGCTTTTCTGTTTCTTCGCAATCTGTATATCGCATTAGGTCTTTCATTGATGAAGCAAGTTGTCAACTTATCACTGTGCTAGACTACTTCGATTCCGTCTTTATTGTGTGCACAAAACAACCTATCAAAAGCCTTCAACTGATTCAGAACGGTTGTGTCCGATTTGTCAAGCGCCTACCTAAGTCGGCTCACATTTCTGAGTCACTCACTGAGTTACATTGGCTACCAGTTCTGCTGCACACAGTATAAGCTTAGGTTTTTGGTGCGCAAATGCCTGTACCTGAACGCTCCTGGATATCTGAAAGAACTCATGACGCATGCAAACTCAACTTTGATTTCAACCAATCTGACATCCCAAAAAGCACCTCGCTTACATTGACCCATTGTTCGAAATGCAGCTTCTAGGGGTGCTTTTTCCTTAGCAAGTCCCACAGTCTGGAATGGGGTTCGCATAAGAGCTACATCAGATATCTGATCTTTAATTTTCAAATATCACTTAAAACTTACTTCTTTCCTTCTTAATGTAATTGTCTGTCTCCTTTCTACTCCACCCACTCTGACAGTATAACTCTGTACTGATTTGGTGACTAACTTATGTTGTTATTATTATATTATTGTTTTTGTCTTTATCGCCGTCGTCGTCCATTCCTTTGTGAACTCTGGGCTTTTTGGAATTCATTTCTCTCTATTCTATTCCATCATCATCTAGTAGAGTGTTTCCTTGTCTCATTCTTTTGACAAGAAAGTGCTCGTTGGATATCCCGATATTGTGGATATTTCCACATATTCTTGTTCTCTTTCATTGTATGTTCTTGCCTGCGTTAGATTTCTTTTCTCTTATATTCAGCATTTTGTTTTGGATTGACTTTTAGTTTCTGTCTATATCTACGGTTGCAGGCTTTCGATTTGTCTTTACTTTTTAAAACTTTTGCACCATGTATCCGCTCGTCTAAAAGTAATTTCTTTATGGGCGACATATCTGTAATATATAGATTGCAACAAATTTTGTGAGCTGATTAGGGCGAACATAAAAAAACTTTTAATTATTTAAAATAAAAGGAAATACACATTATTCAATTTTGTTACTTCGAAAAACGTAGCGCACGAGTATAAAACATTTATAAGTGTTAATAAAATCTCAATATACCAGTTATATTAAGTATTGTTTGGAGAAAAAAACGATCGTAGCAGTTTAAGTTCTTTAAAAGTATAACCAAATACATAATTAATAGTTATACTCACAAATTAAAAAACCAGTGTCAGTGTATAAGTGTCACAAACCTATTTTAATCTCTTTTTTACGATGAAACACTAAAACATTTGTAAACAGCAATGCTACTTCATTATATTTGATCACAGTGTGGTACATCGAATAGATACCTGTGTGTAAAGTTTAACAATTGTCGTTATTTATTCTGAATACGTACGTGTATAAGTATCCGCATACACCGTCAAGCACGAGTATAAATATATTTTTGAACTTTAATTTCCCATAAATAATTGTTGCGTTTAATCTACCGAAAAAATAATTATTTTGTGCGATGTAAGTCTACTTTCTGTATAATACTGATTTATACTGATATAATACTTGCAGCAATAAGAGACAATATCAATAACCAAGATTTTGTTCACTGGTCTTACAGTAAACATTTGAAGAAAAATTAAACTACTACAACAGAAGAAAATGAATAGATCGTTAAAAACACCAAAGAATATATTTACAATAATCTTATAATTTCGGAACATACAATACGCTGAAATATAATTTAAACCTGATATTTTTGTTAATGTGCTACAACATTTAATAATGTTTTTAATGTTATTGAATAAACCTGTTTACTAATTAATTAGTAAACAGGTGTATCAATTTTCAATTCAAACAGGTGTATCAATTACTGTATCAAATTTCAATGTCTGAAATGACAATTTTATATGGAATTAACTAGTAAAAAATTGATGGTATAGTGATTACAGCCAATTTTCGATACATTTTAGACAGTAAAAATATGTCTGACGAGCACAATTATTGTTCAGAAAAAATTAAAATTTAAAAACAAATTATAGTTTTAAATATTTGAACTTCAATGACAATTAATATGATGTTTCGGCAGCAGTAGTTTTTAAACAGAAACATTAAGTCACATAAAAAGAAAGTTTATTTTTACATTTTAGAAGATTTTGTTAATTCTCTGACATGAGGAGCACAGAACATTTAAAAACTTGCATGTAGTATGCATGTAATGCTTTCCACAGCAATGACAGCATTCTTATTGAAATTTTGAGTTTGAATTGCTTTGTTGAAATTACTTTTAACTTAACATTGTTTAGCGGGCTCCCTTTGTGTAGTACATTTGGTTTAAGAGACTTTGAGAAAAGTATGCCAGTGTTGTAATGTAAAGTTCCGCAAATATTTGTAAAAGTTTATACGGTTTCTCAGTCAGTACAAATCAAAGCGATCAAACCAATCTTCTACATTCTTAGGGTCCTGAAAATTGATTTGTCAAGCGCAGGTGATGCTATATATATCAAAAATAATAATTACGTCTTAATTTTGTATCCTTCTCGCGACGGCAATTTTTTAAAATTATTAATGGTAAACTAAAATAGCATTATATTCAATAATATTATAGTAGTTAAATTAGTATAATGTTTAGTATGAAATAAGTAATCTTCAATTGTATTATAATACATTGTAATAAAAGAAAATGGAAATGTACGTCTAGATATTATTGTAGTAGATACTATTTTATTATGAACAAAAATAGCTTTGATTTCTGGAAATTACTTCTATAGAGACATAACAACTAAAACCATTAGCAATATTTTGGATTAAACTTAACAACTTAATAACAACATTGGTTTAGTAAATCAACCACAATTTCTCAAAAGACAAAATATGTTTACAAAAATAAACCACAAAATATAATTATAATAATTCAGTTAAATTTTTTTTTACAAACTTAAACGAACATTATACAGATGAAAATTTTAACATTTAGTATTTATATAGAAACATATAATGATCTTTTTAATTATATTAACTGCAATAGATATTATAGATATAAAATTCATATCTACATTGATTACACGTCGCATTTAGTTTTACCGTATTAGTTTTAATTATTTTGTTTGAAATGTTTTCGGTTTTGGTTATGTTCAATGGCTTTTATATTATTTAGTTACTAGGTTTTATTTTTGTAGAAGTTATCTGTCGTGGTTATACGTTTTATGGCATATTGTTGTATTTTTTATGTATATTTTTAGATTGCCTTTAAATAAAATTATAAATTGGATTTATTGATTAATACAACGTGGGTTTGACTGAACAGTACATGACAGGCGGAGGTTTAAAAAATTAAGAGTGAGGAAATTGGGACGCTAGTCAACTCGGACCTAAGTCAATTCACACATGCTTATAATATTATATATGTTTTATTTTTGTTGCATATTCTTATATAATTATTTATATATATAACTATAAATTATAAAATAATTATACAATTCGGATAGAACAGAAGTGCAATGATATCATTAATTACATTGGGTGGGTCCCAGGAAGCGGTAATAACTATTACTGGCAATATATGTAACTAAAATTAGATTTTTATAACCAAGCATAACATTTTGTGTCCTAGAAAGTGGTTATAAGCTATTACCAGAATAAAGTTATGCCAAAAGTTATACCCAGTCTCACTCTCGGGTATAGGTATATAACTTTGGGAATAACTTTATACCTGGCTGCTATTGGATAAAGCAAAACATGGATAGAGAGATATCAATTTTTTTATTTATAAGTTAATTGCTATTGCTTACAATAAAATGGCACTTTGAATATTAATTATTAGAGATCAATATCAAAATATTAATTATAATAGAAATGAAAGATGATTATTAAGTCATATTTTACATTTCTGTTCAGGCATGGGATTTTTCCAGATTTTTTGTTGAAAATACTATCTTTTTTCAGATAAGCGTTGTAATGACAAAAATGCAATAACATATGATATTGAAGGGGGTTGACCCCTACCTATGTTTTCCTTATATTAAACCCACTTATTTGAATTCTAGGTAATAAAAGCTTAACATTTTCTGCACTATGCGTGGATTTATAGGCTATTCTGCTCATAAATTAGATCAATACATTTTCCATGTTCAAAACTTTATAAAACATACAATCATTACATACATACATACAATCAAACATGCTCTTAAATCACATCAATCACAGGCAAAACATATAAAATTATGTCACTAAATATCTATGAATTTTTCATAATACAAAGCATACAATGCACCATACACAATATTGTATTTTTACCATTATAGTATTTTATATTACATGATTTTACATTTTGATTCAAATTTTAAAAGCTTATATAATTATGTTATGTCTAATTTGTGCAACATAATTGTATATTATAAGTAAGAAGATTAAGATAATGTTTAGATCAACCAAAAATTTATTAATAATCTTTCAGCACACATTGGCTCTTTACCTTATTAGTATTACTTATAGAAAGCATCAGCTTTTATATTTCTTTTTGCTCATATTATTAAATTAACCATTTTATAATTTATAATGTTTTGTACATATACTAATACATTCTAAATAATTATATCTTCTATTCGAATTCCTACACTAGGTGAGGTCAACGTTTGGTGTTATGGTTGGTGTTCAATTAAAAAGCTAATATCATGACTTGAACCTCAAGTATAATAACAAAGATATTGTTAATTGTGTATAGTATTTATTTTAACAATGTTTGCTATTTATTTGAAAATAAGTCTCACACCTGTAATTAACATCAAACATTGACTTCATCCACTATTATTTTTATAAACTTTCATAGAAATCGCATTTATGATGTTTAAAATAAGCTTGACTTATCCATTTTTTTTAAAGCATGACATTTTTGGATTAATTTATAATGTAATTACATCCTTCATGTAGTCACTTCCTTTAAAAGGGTCTAGATGTTTAATTTCGAAAAAATTTGCCTGAGGCACTATTGTTAGGGTTATATATAATGTATAGTTATTGTGTATGTATAATTATTATGTATATGTATGTATATAATATACATTTAAATAATAAACATTTATAGTTATATTTAATTGTATAGTATTTTTTAATTTTGTTTTTAATAAATAAAGGAGTCAGCGAATATTTTTCTTTTTCCTATATTGTATATTTAATCATATAGTGTTACACTCAATTAAAATTTGTAAATTTTGAAAATCGAAAATTGTGACTTATGACAGTAGTTTCTTAAACAAAATAATATATTAATATAGGATATTTTAAACACTCATTTATATGCATTCTAGCTAAAAATAACCTCAAAAAATTTTTTCATACTGCTCGCAAATTAAACTTTGCTTGCTCTGCTTGCTCATCTATGGTCCGGGTGGATTTCCAGATTTTTTGAAATGTCTCAATCCCATGCCTGTTTCATTAAATCAGGAATTTTGGATCTGATTTCCATCATCCCTTTGATCAGTACAATTGTGAAATAAAATTAAGAAGGGGGGTGTACACATTTTCATGAAAGCATGTGAAGTTGTTTATTAAAATTAATTATTGTTTCTTTCCATTCTAGAACTCAACAATTTATTAAATTTAGTAACTTATACTTTATGTATGGCAACATTATTTATTGACAGTAAAATTATCTTTTTGTTATTTAATATTATAACTGCAGCTGTTAATATTGAATATAATGTTTTATTATGCTTTCAGGTTGATATAGGAAAAATTTGTACAGTAGTCCCAAAGTGTGTGCAACCTGCAAAGAATTTTGAGGGATATCTTTTGTGCCGTTCTTGAAGGATTCAAAGTATCACATGCATTTTAGGAAAAAAATTATGAGGCACTATGATTCCTGATATTGATAATATAGTATAATTTTACTTGCACAGCTTTTCCATTACCATAATAAGCATATCAAATTATTATAATAGTTATACAGATTGTATTTATTTATATAAACTAATTTATATAATTAGCAATAAGGCAATGAAATCATCTTGTGAATAGGTAGTATTGTTTTTATTTTATATTTAAGAACATTTATTTTATTAGCATCTTTTTAATATTTATTTAGCATTAAAAACATTCAAAAGGTTGCCACTATAATGTATGGTAAACATTAACAATGCACAGTATACATTTTTATATGAAATGTAACTTTAATATTAAAAAGGTACTAAAGGTAGAGTACACTACAGTTTGATTAAAATTTATATATGAAGGTTATATATATGGAACCATCTAAATAATTTTTACTATTTTTTATATATAAATTTTTTTGTAAATAGAATTTTTCTAATTATTTAACATATTTTAATTGACATGCACTTTTGTTAATAATTTAAGGTATTACATTATTTAAATACTTGTAAATAGAATTTTTGATAACAATATCAAAGTTAACAATTCTATATTATAATATACATGAATTTTGATAAAAAGACAAAATGTAAGTGAATTGTACATGAATTTCAATAGAGATACGTGAATTTTAACTGCTGTACATGTATTTTTAAGTAAGTTCTTTATTTATTTATTTTTTAATAAATACTACTAATTTCAATCTTAATATGAAAAAATGTAGTCTGCGGTGCTTGAATCTGACTTTGTTTCTTTCTTTCATTTAAAACCTATACAATCTTCAGTTTTGGTACCTAAGCAAGTTCATGAGGAATGCAGGGAGACAAGCGACCTTGGTTGTCTTCTTATATTGTCAATTCATTTTCCAAAATATGTACATGAATTTTTTGTACCAGAGCAGAGTTTATATTTAAGAACATTAAGACCAATCCATTGTACCAGAACAAGTTATATATTGGGGGGTAATCTCCTGAGTGTTCAGTGAGAGTCAGTGAAATGGGTCTCTAAATAGATCTCTTTGTAATTGATATTATATTTTTACTTTTTTTAATAATATTTTTTTGTCTCAAAGAAATTGTATAATGCATGGTTCATAGCGATGTGGGAAAGGCAGGGTATTTTTATATATGCCTGGAAAACCATTTTAATATGGTCTCTCAGTTTGTATTCTTTGGTCTATGTTCTGCAGTTTTGACTGATCATTGAGATAAACTTTCACAAATTCTTTTGTATATTAATTAATATATTATCTTTCGTTTTTAGGTCATTCAAATATTCAAAAAAACTTTGAAGCTTGGTGTAAATGTTGATTTAAACGTTACAAACTACTAATCTGTATTAATTTATAATGATGTTGTGAAAGAAAGCCCAACATATTTAAAATCTAAATGTAGGAATCCTGCTTTCAGAATCTGGGAAACCTGATAAAATCAGGGGATTTTGATGGGGATTTTTTTACTATGAACAGGGTTGCCACACAAGCAGGAAATGTCCTTAAATTTAGATTCCTAAATCCTGGCTGAGAAAAGTAATTAAAAAAAGGTTCCACAGTAAAAATTCAGGAATATGGATTTGTTTTTGTTTTGGCAAATAGCAAGGTTGGAAGATTAGAAGCAATGAACCATTTCTTTATCTAATTAATATTAATAAATTATATGGTTAAAGTATTGACTAGGTTTCTTAACTTTTTATTCACAGTATGCTAGATATGTCGAAAGCTGGCCATGTACAATATTAAGTTAGTATGCAGTGGAATTCCCATGGTTGATATCATTATCAGACAAAAGTTTTTTCAGTCCCAGGGTTGCCAAATGTCATGATTTTTTTCTGGGTGTCAGGATTTTTTTGTTGTTGGAAAATGTGATTTAAATAATAAAAAATCAAAACTGAAGGGGTCATAGGTATGGTGAGATTGTAATATTTTTCAATAATTTGCATTTAAAAATGTAGTTTGGCTTTTTCTATAAGTATGCATTTCCTATTGAATAAATTATACTGCTGTTACCATCTGTTTGTTTTTCTTGACAATTAAGCAAAAATCCGGACCCTAACAATTTAATATAGGTAAAACCTGGCAGCATAAAGCTGAACCCTAAAAATTTATTATATTATAGCAAGACCTGTTTTTAAATGATTAAAAAAAACTTTATTTGTAAATGTTATCAAAATTTATGGGGTGGTTGATATACACCCCTGGTCAATATAAATGCGGCCTCTAATTTTTAATCAATTATTTCATTTATTATTTATTTAATATCAATTTATATTGAATGTTGACTTTAAAATGATTTAAAAAGCAACAGTCATGTGTTTTTAATTCACTACAAGTTATTTTAAGTAATTCAAAAAAATTAAATGTTAAAGTGACCTCTACACCCTAGATTAACTCATTAAGCAACAGGAAGACCAAAATCACTAAATTATGTACAGAAGTAGCACTATGACATCATGTTTACACAGATAGATTCAGATGGCTAACTGACACATTTAGCTTGCTGTAGTTTGTTGTCCACCTTGATTGCCTCTCCTCATTAAGTCAAAATGATATTGCAGCCTTTAGCATGTGGCAATCTCAACCGAATAAGTAAGCAAATAGACAGCAACCAATAAGGAAAGATTCTAATGAGGCTAAAATGTCAAGGGAAAGAGAAGCAGCCAATAGTTAAATCGGGAAGTAAAATGTTGCATAATCTTATTGATTTTAAGTTTGTTTCTCTTTGCCTGTGGCATGATTTGAAAAGTAATTTTAGCTTCACACTATAGTGTTTCGATATGGCTCGTCTAACACATGACCAACGCATGCAAGTTGTGACTCTTAGGAATGATGCTGGATGGTAAATTCAGCGACTATCAGATCGTTTCCATGTTGATCGCAGATCAATTCAATGGTTTTTAGCCAAGCATCTGAACACCCAATCTGTAAATGATCTTCCCCATCTTAGAAGACCAAAGCTTACTACTGCATGTGAAGACAGAGCTCTTGTCTGTATGTTTTCAGCTGCCTCCGTGGAGGTCCCCCGTCAGTTACGCCAGATATGGAGTGCTGGGCATGGTGTCCAGGCCAATGTGTCAACATTAAAGCATTGTTTGTGCAATGTTGGACTTCATGGTCGAATTGCTAAGCGGAAGCCACTTCTTGTCATCATGGTCTACTCTACACTTAGCCTGGGCTGTGGCCCATCGAGAGTGGACAGCAGAGCAATGGCGTCAATGTTTTTTTGCGGATGAGAGTCCAGTTCAGCTTGTGAACTCTCGGCAGAGACACTATGTCAGACGGCGTGGAGGTACAGCTATGTACCCTCAACACCTTTGCCCAACAGTCCATTCTTCAAGTGCAAGATTGCTGTCTGGGGAGGCTTTTACTATGATGGCTGTCATCCCTTAGCTCGTGTCCTGGGCAACCTCAATGCTGAAGTCTACTGTAATTTGCTGGAGGAACACCTGATTCCGCTCGACTTGCCTGCCAACCACCTTATACTCCAGCAAGATAATGCCACAAGTCATTCAGCATGCCATACTCAGCGTTTTCTGGAAGAAAATCACATCGAGGTTCTTCCATGGCCAGCCCAGTCCCCAAATCTCAACCCCATTGAGAACCTTTGGTCCCAGCTTCAGCAGCAAGTTGACAGGAGAATTGTACATGGTCTAGATGGTTTGTTGGAAGCATCTTATGATGTCTGGATGCATTTGTACCCCCAACTCTTCCGGAATTTGATTGACTCTATGCCAAGAAAAATTGAGCTCGTCATAGCAGCCTATTCCCTATTGAGTTGTTACCCCCTTTCCCCTCTGAGAATGCAATAATGGCTTATCTCTCCCTGGCAGACAGCCGTGTCTGTCGAGTTTTTAGCAACTCTTCTGAGTTTGTTCAGAGTGCCATACTGGTCTGACGCGCGGTCTTGTGCTGCTGCGCTCTCTAGTG
>JAUZND010069680.1:0-17188 GCA_034780555.1 Coelogynopora nodosa | reverse complement strand
ATTCATCTGTAAATAAAATTTTACCTTTCCTTATGGGATTATCATATTTCTGTAGAATTTGCTCACAACATGTCACTTCATCGGTGTCAGTCATACTAAATTGATATGTAAAATAGACAACATTTTATGTTCGCAAGGTATTATATATACCTCACGATACGATCGATAATGCAAATATATCATAGAAAAAATAATCGATAAATTAAAAATAACCTCTGTTAGTCAGAGATATTGCAGTGTGAAAGACATCGATTTCGCTGGCTGTTTTTTTCTTGCTCGTAGGGAAGGAAATAAGGAACATACTGTAATTAGTCCACCCCACCCTCCCCTAGCTTTCTTTTTTGTTAATTATGTTAGTTACAGTTGATTTGAGAGAATCTATTTGATTCTATTTAACCAATTATTTCAGGTAGAATCAGTGTATAATCATAAGTATATTAGGAGGAAGGTGTTTTTGTAATTTAAAAAAATATATTTTAATTTGATTAATTTGTAAAGCTGTGTTGAGAGTTAATTATTTCAAGTTTTAAATTGTTATGTATTAATAGAAGTAAGCAAATTCGTTTATTGAAGCATCTTACTGCTTTTTTCTCACGTGCCGTGTAAACTGTCTATAATATTAAAATTGAAGTTTATTGTTATAGAGTTATAGGCTAATTAAAAATTTTAACACATTTCAGGTGTTTCAATTTGACTGACTAAAATAACTAAGACCGTATTTTCAGACATCAAGCATATTATCATGAAATCGTTATGAGGCGAGGCTAAAACAGTTCATTCTAGTTTATTGGTTTGTTGCTGATACGTTGCTTTGTTCTGGCTTTGACGTCACAAAAATAAACATTGTATCAAAATAATATGCACCAAGTTTAACTAAGCTAATATATTATAATATTATGTTAGACGGTTTATTCACACTTGCAAAAAGTAAAATGAAATAATACTATTCAATGTATTTTCTTTTAAATAGTTCTCGATTCTACTATAGACATTTTGTATGTTATGGTTAGATTGCCTCATAAAACACCTTTTTAACGTTATACACTGTAATTATCACAATTTTTAATTAGCGCGACATTTTATGGCAGCCGACAGGGATCAAAACGAAATTCACCCATTTAACAACATATATGTACACATATGTACACCTATTTAACATATATGTACATACATGTGCACATATTTAACATATATGTGCACATATTTAACATATATGTGCAAATATGTACATATATGTGCACATATTTAACATATATTGCACATATATGTTGTTAAATGGGTGAATTTCGTTTTGATCCCTGTCGGCTGCCATAACATTTTGATACTAAATGGTTTTCTATGCTATCCTATTAAGAGTTGCAACTATACGTAAATATAACGTTTTAATACGCAGACGTCATATTTTTATTGATTTACTATCCAAGTTGTATTTTACGATGTCTCACACGTTTGCACTTTTTCGTTGCGCTCTTTTAATATTATATAAACTTTTATGTGTCCACAAAATCGGAAAACATGTACAATCCTAGTGGATGATGTATAAACTTGTACGTAACTACAAAATTTAAAAGTATAATATTTGTATGTTTACGACAATTTAAAAGAATTTTGTTTCAAGCGGTAAGTGTAAACATTGAGAAATGGTTACTTAGCTAGACGGGTAGGGCCCATATGGAATTGGTTGCAATAGCTGCACGCTTTTAAAGATGCACGTATGCATACAAGCAACGGTTCTTCCAAGACAACAGTATAGAGCAATGTGGTGCACTAAATCTAGAAGGTTTTCAATATAGTCTCGGTCGGATAGTTGCGATCTATAAACTTAACCATAAATCTAACCCTTTCCACCTAATATCTCCAGAGACAGAATCTCTGCCAGTTCTGCTCGGAACCTCTGGACTCCCTATCTCGCCAGGAACCCTCGACACCCCCACTCTGCCACTCCTGCTCTCAACGAAGCAACCCGACAGCCGGCAACAACAACTTCACTGACAGCATTAGTCAACAGAACCAGTCCTACACCATCCGTTGCACCAAGCAAGACCCACACGCCTTCTCCGTGCCCACTCCGCCGTCACGTATGTCGTTGGAATTCGTGGACGCTAGCAAGACCACCAGTCTCTCGGTGGTCGTGGAGGAAGCGCACGTCGTCAAGCCGATGATTGTCAAGAAATCGCCCGGCAGTGATTTCTACTCGATTCAACCGCATAAGCAGCCGCCGTCTTCGGAAGTGCTACCTTTATCAGGTGTGTTGAAGATGGACTGGTTGTCGCCCACATCGTCTCCGTCCATCGTGGGACTGGGAGGACCAGATGAGCCGTGCTTCACCGCCAGCCCCCTACGACCTGCTAAACAGCGCAAGAAATCAGGTCTGTTGAACTACTATAGCCCTACTATAATATATTGGATGACTAATAGACGCTGATTTCAAATTTATGTTGGATAATAATAAGGATGAAGTCAAAATACATTATGGAGTGGAAATTTGAAATCCAAGTACATTATTATCATGTTTAATCCATACTTATTAAAAAATCCTGTGTTTATTTCAAATATATAATTGTTTTGAAGAGATTATTCAACTTATAGTTCTCCTCGAAAAGTAATCAATATATTGAATATTAAAGTTGTTAGTATAATATTTTAAATAATCTCTAGAGATTTGAATAACTATAAAATATAATTATAAATAAATTTAACGCTAATCTTAGTAGAAAGAACCACGAGATGTACATTTAAAAAATATAGTTTTCTGAATAAATTAAAAGCATAAAAAAGTAACTAGTACTATATTGTATAAATAAAAAGTAAAATGACAACTAACGAATTACAGAAGTGACAAACATAATTTAATCCAAAAGCAACAACGAATTGAAACATTACAATACCATAGAAGAAAATCTATTAGAATCTTTAAAAATAAAGTGCTGAAATTTGAAGAAAAAAAAATTACAGATCATTTATTTGCCATTATTATTTTCAGAATAATTAATAAATGTAACACCTATAAGTCCGGTTAATGAATAGTGCTTCTCACAAATCAAAATAAATAAAGAAATGACTGGTTACCAATATCTTTGTTTTGGTTTTCATTTCTCCCAAATTTTTTCTAACCTGGTTAGTGGGCTGTATAATTCGCGGTTTTTATAAAGTTGGTCGAGGTCTTGAATGTTCATTAAAATTGCACAATGTGTATTTAAAACAAACATTATTATAATATGTTTTCTAAATTATTAAAAGTTTCTAGTAGCAGTAGGCTATAATATATTAAAATAATCTATAGAGTATGTGCAATAATTATATTATAATATTTTTTTCTCAGTAGCATGAAATAGTTATATATTTATTTTCAATTTTTTCAAAGTTTGCTGAATAAAACATAGCAACCGCCTTGGAGACGAACCTCTATGTCTATGTACTCTATGCTAAAGACAACGTAGATCAAAATTAACAGTATATTATAATATAAGGTAGACACGACACTTCAGAAGACAAGCACGTGACACTGAAATACTTTACTCTGATAGTCAGTGGGCTTTTTTTGCTAACCGTCACAACTTAACTGGCTTTACCCGACAGCTAACAAAAATTATAGTGAACCGTTTAGCCAGCTTAATAAACAGTCGACCTATCAAAAGTCAGCCGATAAAGTTCATTGTGAATTCAGCTTATATCAAGTTTATTTTGTGCACTTAGTAAATACAGTTGTGTAAAGCAATTTTTAAAATTTTTGTTTGAATTATTTCTTATTTGAAAGCAATATTTTTATTAATTGAATACTATTAACTTTAGTCAATTTGATCAGTAAGTTAAAACCAATGTCTTTGGTTAAAACGTTAAAATTTTAATTATTATTTTCTATATTTAATACACTAGAACTATTTGGTTTGTATGCTGTGATAATAAATTATAAATATTTTAGTCAACATTACTATACTGTTTAACAAACCTTTATTAATCATGATATCTAGTGTTTTTTAGCTACAATATCATTATTGTTACTGGTGCTACCAACGAATTAAATAAAAATATGTTTAATATCATACATATAAAATAATGTTATTGCAATGTTTCATCTTTTTGTCATTTTTAGTAATAGGCCTATGTTTTATTTGAATAATGGAATGTAAATTGAATAAAAAATAATATCTTAAGTAATAGAATAATAATAATTAAAATAGCAGATTATTTTAAATAAAAAACATTTATACGAAAAGTTAATTTACACAGAATACATTCTTGGTATTAATGATTAATCTACCGTCACTATCAATTATCTATATATGAATCATCTATATAATCTTCTATATAATCTATATCATCTATAGAATCTATATAATCATCTATAATATGAACTATTAGTATACACAGAAAATTCTTTTATGTATTGTGAAACCATTTTATTTATAGAAATGAATTCATATAATGCGCTTGAAAACTCTGATATTTTTAATTCTTAGTTTTTATCAATTATAAACATGAAATGACGTATATTATTTATAATTGCCTGCTTTATAATTTGCCTAATGTATTAATACATTACTTAATTTAGTCAAAATTGTTTTGCATACGATCACAAAAAATATTTTGGAATTTTTATTTAGGAATTCACTTAGATTAAGTCACATTTTTATAGATTGTTTATTATAGTCATTGTGTTAATACTTGAGATGTGAAAATAGTGGCCTATAAAATGTATGTTATACTTATGCATGATTGAGTAGGTAGCTTGAGTATGACAAAAGAACTTTAAGCTCACATAATCCTGTACATAGTTTGTTGACCTAAGATATATCTCAAAAGATAACGTCTTCATTGACAAATGCTAAAAATAATCAATATTATGTACCCTACATAATATGCGCTTTCTATATTACAGTCTAGCTTTTAAAAAGCCTTTATTAAATTATTGAGATGCTATTCAAAATCTAATTAGAGATGCAATCAGGATTATACAAGAGGAACGAACATCAGGACATATTATGTAGTTTAAGAATTGCAAAATTTCGCAATTGGGAGTTGGTGATAAGAATTCAATATAATTCGAAGAAAGAATAATTACAATCTGTCAAAAGAATACTTATAAAGAGAAGTAAATTTGTGATTATGGAATCTCGTTTATAATTAATAAAATACACTATCCATTAAATACAATCTCAAAATGTTATTAGTTTACATAATTAACGGGTGGGTGGGTTATTTTGTTATATTATTATTTATAACGTAGTTTTGATTATTTAAAATTTTTAAATGACAAACAATTATGCCAAATATGAAATCTACTTTGAAAATTCCTATTCTAGATAGTTACTGCAGAATATTGTTAATTAAAAATATAAATTAACTTATTTAGATTAGTTATAACCTACTATAATTTTAGCTAATCTAAGTTGACTGTTGCCACAATTACGTTACCCTGAACTCGACAAATATGGCTATCATTATTATAATAGTTAGATATGAGTAATTACATAAAAAATAACAAAAAGTTGTTCAGAAAAGTTGATGTTAGTGTATTTGTTGTTGATGTTGTAATGCAAATTTAACTTTAATTTAATTATTAATTAAATCCACTAATTTCCTGACACATTACATTTGAAGAGCATTTATAAGTGTATACTATGTTTGAACTATAGGCTCTAAAATGTGTACCTTGTCACGGTTTCCATGCATCTGGCGAAATATATTATAAGATTATATTACAAGAGTAGACTAGTCAGTGTTAGTTAATAGACTATGACAATAATGGGATATCCAAAAAGGATATACTATCCACATGCTATTTATAATTACTCCTTCTTTCGATATATATGCATCTAATTTTGTTCAATTATATGAATAATTTATCATTTAAAAATTAATTACTACTATTAGATCTGCCCAACCAATGTACCCTTAAATTAGCCTTTTCATGATTTATAAACATCTTGTCTTAAATATCATACTATTCTAGATTACTTAGCAGTATATAATATAATACGTTTTACAGATATCCAGATGTCCCTGATATTTTAATGACTTTCTATATTTTTATAGTTAACATTCAATATATTTTATTATATCAACCATTTTTAGAAATTAATTTAAATAATTTTTTTAGTAATTATATTTTTATTATTAGATTGTCTCAAAACGAATAATAATTTTTTTCTTACTTTATTATGATATTGTCGAACTGTTATACAAAGCTGTTATCAAAATATCACAAAATGCCAAATTTTATACCAAAAGATTTGACATTAACGGCAGGAAATATTAATAATCTCTTAATCTCTTAATATCTTGGTAAAGAACATAACATATTGGTTAAATACTACTTTCTACTCTCTTCTCTACTCTCTACTCCTTTTCAAGCCTCCCTAATATTTAGAGGTGTGGTTTGTATGGTTTACAAACTTGTTTAAACTTTTTTGGTAACAAATTATAATAGGCCTACTCATGTAATTTTATATTTTTTTAATAACATTTAATAAAATTATATGTAAGCATTATTTTTACTTCTTAAGCACTTTCGACCTTGTTGGGTTTCTTCATTGGTATGTATCTTAGTTGTTATGTTTAATAATTTATATTATTTGAAATTTATTAATCATTTAATTATAACACAATGACTTTCCATCGAGACTGTGTAAATAAGCATTACGTTACCTTTCTTTAAAAAAATATATTATGTCTTCAATGTATTTATTGAAATATAAATATTCATTACAAACAATATAGGATTTTTAAATGTTTTCAACCTGTGGTAATTTTTCAAACAAAGATTTTATCAGTATCTATTATAATTGTTTTAGTTAAAATAAGGTTATATTATTCAAATATAATATTATGCTTCAATTGTGTAGTTTGCGAAATTACAATAATATAAAAATATTATATATACAGGCCAAAATACCCAAAACGTAATAATCTTGAGTATAAAAATATTTTAGTGTTTTAGTACTTGGATAAGTAATATAATTTGTTACGAGTATATTATTATTAGATTATTTTATATCTGTGTTTGACCTATATATGTAATATATTTGATCATATTTTGTTTATCTATTATCTTTACATCTAATATTTATTTTAAAATGAACACGTGATTACATTTTATAGAAAATTTAAACTGACTGCTTTTATGTTTTATAGGAAAACACGTGAATACCGTTAATTAACATTATAATAGTTATAAATTATGGTGACAATTTAATACCTTATATTATGATGATATGATATATAATATGGTAATAGAGTTATTGTTAATTTTTTCAAATCTTGCTAAATTTATGCAAACAATATATTGTAATATAAATAAATTGGAATAAAATCTATACATGTATAATAAATGTAACAAAAAATAACATATTGTTCAATTTCCGTTATAATTGGAGATATGCAAATGTAATGCAGTATTTAATTTACAATTACAACTAAATTTTAACAATTAGTTATTTTTATTAAATTTTAATTTATTTTTCGATTTTGAAGGTGATATCATTGTTTTTAAGTTAGACACATGTTTAGACTGTCTTCATTTTCTACTCACGTGTTAAAATATGACTACCCAATCTGCAGGTGCTGTAGGGTACGGAGCGGCTCCAACGCTGTCCGCCGCGGAGGGCAAATCGGGCGAATTGGCGGCAGACCCGGGCGACTGGGCACAGCGCGACTGTCCAGTTCTGTCGATGTCGCACGAGGAGTGTGCCGCCACCCTGGTGGACGAACCGGAGCATGCTGCCGCCGCGACTACTGTTGACGCTACTTCCGGTGCTCATGACCGGGCGAGTTCGGGAGTCCTTAAAACGAGACGAATGAGCAGGGAGAGGAGTGTCGAGGAGAGCGGGAAACATGGTGTTGGTGAGGCCGTCCCGTCGATCCAGCGTGCACCACATAGGAAGGAAAAGCTTGAGCCGTTACCGGTGAGTTAAAGACAGATGCTTATTGTTACACTCTGTTGATTAAATAATTTGTTATTCTATGACTGTCAATTTTCAATAGACCGCGTTGATATATTACACGCTAAATTTTATTTTTATTTTAAATTTTATTATTTATTATTATTTCTGATTTATTTCTTTTCTTTCTATCTGGTGAGCTGATTTTGCCTGATTGATGGTTCCAATCAATTTTATGGATGTAAAATGTCCAAAATGTCCATTAAAATGATGTTTTTAATCTCTTATATTTATTATAAGTCTATTTAGTACATATTATACACTAGCTACGAATAAATCTACATTTTTTCATTAAATCATTATTAATAAATCTATAACAAGAGGTCAGATAAAAAAAAAACTTTTATAATCTTATATCACTGGAAATGCTTCTAGGTGGATGGTTTCGGATAATAGACCTATACAAGTCAAAAGAACCTCTGACCAGAAAAGATGCTCTACAGTACCCCATTTTAATATTAATAGTAACACCTATACGATATTTACATTATTTAAAATTAAATTATTTTCTTTAAATTTTTTTTTATTGCGCCTATGCGCTAATATCAAATATAATACATCCTTTTTTATATACCTTTTCATGCCTGTAATTTTGTAGTAATATTATTCTTTGTTACCAATGTAATTATCTCTTTATCTCTGCAGTTAATAATACATTAACTGCAAAGAAATGATAAGAAAATGACCTAGATCTCTTGACTTAACGTTTTCATAATATTGTGATGATAATTCTGCTGTCTGGCATCAATATAACACTAAACTGATCGAACGATGCACTCTATCTCAATACATGACACTATCTCGTATGTATGTTTATTCCAGTTGAAAGAACTAATTTATAAATGGTATAATTAGGTATGTATTTTTGTTATTTTAAAAAATGTAATGAAAAATACTGATTTTATTATAGTCTAAAGTTATTTTTTATCGAAGTAATTCGTACTTAGACCAATGTCAATTTTATTGCAGTTTGTACTACATACATTATACACATTCCAAAATTTGTTTGTGGCTGTTTTATATGTATTTTTATTACGGTGGAAATTATGTTGAGTGCACTAGGATCCTACATTTTACTTTGTAACTGGTATAACTTGCGGAATCATATAATTTATCGATCAGGCCGCAAAAAGTTAAATATATGATTTTCAACGAAATTGAAGTTAAAGTTATTCAAATTTTTCTGCGACGCAGCGTGACAGCATACATATTTTAATGCAATAGACTGTAACTTATATAGAAACATCAAAATATGACACGTCACGTCTTGCTTAGTGAGAACTGAAATTAATTATTCGACGAGCGACGCTTTATCGCGCCGCGCTTGGTGTACACAGGGTTTTTTACTCTTAGAAAGATCCTGGATTTTATTATAATTTTTTTTAATTATTGTGTTTTTAGTTATAATGTGCCAGCTCTGTCAACATTATTTAGACTGTTAGAAATAAAAGGACAAATCATTTTGGTTATTGTTCTGGGTGTGCAGTAGTGAACTGCAAAACTAGAGCAACTCTAATTGCAGAACCATATTAATAACTGCAAGCAACACAACTGTATTTTTTATATTATAATTATACCACCTTGAAATGATGATGATGATTATTATTGATGTATTGTATCATAGTATCTGAACAATCTACAATTAAATTTGGTAAAGGGAAACAGAAAAGACTGCTAAGATACTAAGGATAAATTATAATGTAAGTCTACTACAGGAAAGAAAAATATTATGTCTAATGTGTAAAAGTTTAATTTTAATGAGACGCCTAAATACATGAGTAGGTACTAGCAGTAGAGAAATGGAGATATCCTGGAATATTGCTGGAAAATTTCAGTGGAAACTCTCATTAATAAGTTAATTAATTATTAAATATCATTTTAAAAGTTATATCCATATTTTAAGCAGTAAACTCAATCATTCGATCTATAGAAATGAAGGTTGTCTGGCCGAAAATCCGAATTAAACATAATAATGTAATCTTTGCATGATATTCGTATTTTCAATTATTAAACGATGTGTATTAATTTCAATAAACAAATACTTAAAATGTAATTTATTTATATATATATATGTTGTTTAGAAACTTACCTTTCCTTCATATCAAAATTATTATTAATATTAGTCATAATATTTTAAATTGAAAAGGACTTATCGTTTAAGACAAGTCTTACTACTTGATACTTGAATCTTTCGTTTTAAATATTTTAATTTCTTTATGTTTTTGTGATTTCTATCGCATATTAATTTGTCTGTTTCATTATAATGAATTTCATTTTAAAATACATTTTATAAATAACAATTTTTTTGTTAATATGTTTAACAAAAATATTGTTTTAGTGAAAATTAATCTAGAATGTATAAAGTAAAAATAGATGACTTATGGATATAAGTAAAATGTAATATAAAGAATCATGAATCCAAAAATCAAGTTAATTGCTGATATCCTTTCTAAAATTAACTAAATTTTATTTAATATTAAAGTTTTTTAAAGTATTTTTTCATTTCAAAATTGTTATTGTTGGTGTATTATATAATATGCTGAAGTATTTATGTGTTAGGTAAAGGGTGAATATTACCATTTTATATAGATAGGCTCTACATAATTTTTTTATTGTTTGGATATCGTTGCATATTTGTGTTTGGAAACATTAAAATAATATGTTTAATACTGCGTAACATTTTACAAATAATTATTCTTTCCAATTATTTTAGATATAAAATGTAGAAAATTATATTTTATGACACTTTCAATTAATTAAAGTAGTGTAGTTTGATAAATGCCATATGTTCGTCAACATGTTGTTGTTAAACAATCGCACCATTAATTTCGGAGTATATTTTATGTTCCGCGATCAAAACCTTAATAAAAGGTCCAGTTAATGTTTCGAAATAATCAATGTTGAATACTGAACTTAAACTGAGATTATATTATTTTTCTCACTGAATATGCCATGCCATTGAATGTGCCAGAGAACTAACCGCACCCTGTATATATAACCCTGCCATATAAATATCCGAGTGAAGGATCCCTATAATTTTGCACTTGCTTCATTTATTACATGTTTCTCGGTTGTGTGAACTAGCTTGTCTTAAAATGTGTTCCAGATACAGCGCCAACATATTTATAGATCAAAAAAAATATTTTGTTACTGCTTGGAAGAAATTATAGGTTTTGCATATAGAAAATGCTATTTTGAACCTATACTACATATAGTATATAAATATATATAAATATGTATATAGCCAATCACTTTTTCTAGTTTTTTTGGTCATGATAATTTAAAAAATACTTTTATTGAATCTATTATTTACAGATTAACCAATATGTTAAATCTTGAACCATATTTCTATTATAAATTATTATTAATTTAACCAAAATCTTCGTCATTAAAAATGTTGTACTTCGACAATTTATTGACTCACACATGTCTCGTGATGTATTCTATCTGATGTTACTATTACGTAATATACTTTTATTGACGCTCGGTCAGGAATAAAGAGGTTTAAGCACGAATTCGCTTTGTCTCTGCGTCACTCCCACTCCGCAGAGCTGCTATTCTGACAAAAGTTCATAATTAATTAATGCAATTCCATATATCGAAATAAGCTTGCCTCTATAACCGTAGATGTATGCGGGGAAAGAAAGAAGCTTTTTGCTATAACGATATATGGGCACGGGCTGTATTATGTCATCCGACCCTTGTGGTATAATATAATAAGGCGAAGAACAGTGACGAACTGTGAGCTCTTCAAGTTAAATGATCACATCCGGATCTCCATGAAAAGAATAAGAACTCAAATAATATATTTATTATAGTAACAATTGCTGCACTATCAAACTGGAATTTTTTATAAGCTTGTGATCATGGGATAAAAAGAAAAGGGGAAAAAAAGAACGTGTGATAAACTCGAACAAATTGCAAAGTGTAGTACACGCCCATAAAATATGTTTTAAATACGTAATTGTACATATATCTTATATGATGTAGTTATAAATTTGTTTTTAGAGGTCTATTACTGACTCAATTTCGAATATAAATATTTAATTAATGCCGACCGTATGCGAAATACTTAGTCATTTCTTTGTTAACATATTAAATCTATATAAGGTAAACATAAACTAGAATCTGTCTTTAGTTTATATTTGTTATTCTGTCAATAACATTTTATCAACAATAAGCACGGAGCCTAAACAGTTTGACGTATAGCTGATGATAGTAAATGCTACAAATATAGTGATTTTTTATTTATATTGTAAAACATTAAACTTAATGACAAAACAACAATATACATAACAAAAATATATAAGAATTTAAGGCATACCTAATCAATAAAATCTTTCCAGGTTTAAAAATAAAATGTCATCTTGTTATATTAATTTGCGCCATGATATATTTAAAATACTTTTGCTGTTTTAATGTTCTAATTGATAATTTTATAATTTACAAATTAATCGATTATTTATTTGCCTTTTTTTGTGTTCATATAATATTTTGTTATAAATGAATCACTAATTTACAGTTCATACATTTACTATAAGTTGCCTATTTTATAAAAAATGCTACACTTAAAAATATTTATGGAAATGATAAACATTTTAGCGAAATCATATAGCTAATTTAATCATCAAGGTTGTTGGTTGTGCTAATTTTTGTTTCAGATTATCCTGCTACAAAATTATAATGATATTACACACCTACTGCACATAAGAGAATTTAAATATATACACATTATTAACCTGATGATATCCAGACTAGGTTCCAGTGAAACAGCTATACAACTACCTGATAAATGTCGCCTATATTAGGATCATAATATTTTGTGCCATGATCTTCCCATTTAATACAGTACTCCTGTATGTTTCAACACACAGTATATACGAAATGTAGTTTATATATTATATTATACACACCAACACGCAGTCAGTCAAGGGTTGAAAAAGAAGTAATTTTTTCTGTTACTCGACGTCAATCTCTCACTCTTTTTCTTGGAGCGTAGGAGTGTTTTTAATTGATTTTCGTACTAAATAGCGATTCTTAGAAATCATTTATAAAAATTGTCTTGTTTTCATTTCCCTTCATATAAGCTTATTTTTGTCAATTCAATTTCTGTCACTTAACATCGATTATGGTTTTGGAAGGGACTTTGTTTATTAACTGTTTTTACTGTATTTCAATTCTGTATATTAACGAAATTAATTTTGAATTACTTATACTTTTAAGGATAACAGAAGTTGTTACTTTTTTTGTAGCTCCTACGGATAAATGCGATCTCGTTATATACTTCGAGTTATTGTTAGGTGGTTTTTATTATTATTGGATTCTTGTCATTCAAAATTCTTGGATTCAAAATATCTTTTTGTGACCTTCAGGCTTTAATTTTGATATTTACACCATTTAAATAGAATTTTTTTGTTAGACCAAACAAATCGATGATTTTATCTGACTATGTTAACATTTAGTTCACATAAATATTGTATATATTTCATCTATAACACATTGATCTCATATATAATTATGTGCGAAATATTCATTAATACAGTAATGTCATTCGAAGTAACAATTATGACGACTTTTAATCCAGTTAAAATACACCAGCAACAAAGGCAATATAAAAGGTGCTGTATATAGGTCTAATAAAAAACGTGTCAAGGTTGTATAAAATGCAAACTTGTGCTGGAATATCCATTATATATCCAGTATAATAGTCATTCCCACTTAGATCTGGAAAATTCTCACAATCTAGTCGGTAGATATTTGGTTTATGTAGTAGCCAGATATCAGCGTTTATGCTAAACATTCAATTTGCATACATGTTTATAGTGCATTTAATGTATGTATTTTAATATTTTATACAGATTAATGATTCATTGAAACACCTGTTGCTTTAGTTCTTTTTTGGTATATTTAATTATGTACAAGATTGATTTTTATATGTATTAAATATTTTTTATTGGCTACGTTGTAATTTTCTTTGAAGAATTACGCTTACAAAATATTTCAGTTTTTATATATTACTTATATAGGTTTGTTATTCTGATTTGCATTCAAGAAATTAATATTTTTGGTTTAACATTAGGATAAAACATTTTCGAATACACTTGTCGTTTTAAGGCGCGTGCTTCATTTCATAGACAAACCATAATTTACTAATCTTCAAGTGTCATTGCTGTAGGATCTACATAATATAATATATAGCCTATAATAAAATTAAATTCTTCAAATGAATAAGAGATCCACTCTATCTTTAGAGACTTTATCACTGGGTAGGTCGCATTGTAAATACCTCCGAGTTGTCGAAACTACATATAATGGATGTAACTGACTGAATCGAATATATATGCAGTCTATATTGTTATACCTTTATATACGAAGAACGCACGTGTGTGTACAAAAAAAGAAGAAAAGTCTCTGTGCTCTGCTATGAGAGCTTGCTGTGATATAGATAGAACTTAACTGTATTAAAGACAAAAGTCGAAGAATATATTATAGATGCATTAAAGTGACTTTTATTATAATATGATACAAGTATAGGGAAAAGACAATCAGTCTTCTTTGTTAAATACTTGGCTAAAAAGAAAATGAACAGATACAGCAGAATATATTGATAGCACTATTGTCGAACGATTGTCGTTTTTTCAATTCAAACGTAAAATTATTTCAAATAATTTGATGCGAGGAATTTATACGCAATTTGTATGAATTCAGTTGTTAGTAAAGTTTCATTGTGAGGAAGATTACAATATAATAATAATTTGTCTATAATATATTTTTTTAAAGTTTTACAAAATATATATTACGACTTACTTTACGAATTTTTAAAATTTATTTATGTACTTGTGTTATTTTACGTGTAACTGTAAATCTATCTTGACTAGCTGGTCGACCATAATAATAATTGGCTTGTGATTAATAACAAATCCAACTTTTTGTAATTGTGTCAAAATTTCACAAATTTATATGCTTTATTTGTATTAAAACTATTTTATATTTAGAAATTTCCTAATGGTATCTCCCATTTTTATGCTATTCTTGTATGTTTGTATTCTAACCCATATAATTAATATAATGTATAATGTTTAGCCTAGACATCACTAATGTTTTAATGTAAAATTTTTCGTTTTAGTGTGCATAGAATTCACAGATACGTTTTCGTAATCATACATCGTTCGCATAAGTGACTAACTAAAATAGTTTTAGGTCAATTAGGTTACAGGCTTGCCATATTGAATTTAAAAGATTGCAAAGGTTGTAAATAGGGCCCTTTAGAAAAATATTTTCCAAGTATATTATTTAATTGGCATTAATGACAAGATGTAAATTTCGATGAAGTGCCCATTAGATTTATATTACACGGCATACCAGCCAAGCTTCCCATTCTCTATAAATATTTCGAATAAATCTAACTCAGAAAGTTAATGGTAATGATTTTTCTACAAGATATGAGTAAATATGATGGAGATATTTGACATCATTAGTTCTGTTTTTTCACAAATAATTGGTTTTAATAAAGGAGTTAAAATTTTAATAAAGAGAAATAAAAGGAGTTTTTTATTCAATAATCGTATCAGTCCTTCTTTAGAATTAGTCGCTCTCAGTGAAAACACCAGGAGTTTCAGACACCTGATTATATCCCTTTACAAGCTCATCGCCTGTGTATTATAAGTTTCCTATTGATCCTTTTAGTCAATACTATGTTGTAACATAAATGCACCCCCCCCCCCCCCCCACTCCAGCTGCTAACAGCAACTCCAACCGGCGGCAGCAGCGATGCAATGCACCAGGCAGACGAGGACATGCGTCCGCCCACCCCCGACATCCGCAAGAGCGACCTCGAGTTGACCGACCTCTCGCACGGGCTGCGCATCCTGCTGGTGCAGAACACGCATCTGCGCGCCGGTGTCCTCGACCTCTGCTCCTCGGGCCTCGCCCCCAGCGCCGCATCCACTGCTGCTGCTGCTGCTGCTGCCACCCCTCCGCCCCCCTCCCCTTCCCCCGGGCTGGGGGGACCGGCCAGTGCGGGATCGTCGTTGTCGTCCTAGGCTACAATTGTTCCCCCCCCGGACCCGGCACATCTAGTCTACTCTGTGCGGCTCGATGGAGACCGACGTCAGCAGGAGTTGTTGCTGTTGGGCTGGCAGGTGAGTTCCGGAGTTCTGGTTGTCTGGCTCTTGTCGGTCGTTATGTAACTAATGATAAAGTCTATATATTATGAAAAGTGGGAATCACTTGAAATGTGTATTGAATCAGTTGAACTAACAAAGAACGTATAATGAGTATAAAAAGGATAATCATATTAATACAATATTAAGAAAAATGTAGAGTTCCCATGCGGGCAGAAAATTCTAAATATGTTTCATGCCAGGAAATAGTTGGCAATAACATTGAAAATGTTCTATAAGTCTTTTTAATGTATTGTAAATAATTTTATAAACTCAGTTATTGTTTTATGAGCAAGACATGGTGATATTTAATTACATTTATTATTTGTCTCGAGATCATGTTGGTTAAGAAAATGCGTTTGAAAGCATGATAATTGTCGGCAAAAATATTCACAAAATGCTTGGGAACCCTGAATATGAAATAGATTATTCAAATATTACATACTCATCAGGAGGGAGAGGGAGCGTTTGGTTACAAAATAATGATGTATGTAAGGGGGCTTCTTTATTCAAAACTGTAGTGTTAACTGTATTTACGTAAATTAGTATTGTACCTATTATATATTATTATTATATAGTAATTATATATATATAGTATATTATAGTATTATATAGTAATAGGTTGGACCTATTAATACAAATTTAATATAATATATATTGTTGTTTGATAATCCGAAAATGTTCAGAAATCTTAGACATAACAAATAAATATTAATTAAATTTTTTGCGATTAATATTTTACAGAGTGTGTTTTTATATAATCAATATTATTGATATTTATTTATTGTAAATATTGAAAACTATGTATACTGTATTTTTTTCAGTTAAAAGTCACTTATAATATAACATAGTACCTAGAGATGCTATATATATATAATAGTTTAGTGTGTGTATAATACCATCAACATTAATTCTTATTATTGGCTACATGAACAGTTATAAATATATAGAAGGTTTTTAACATTGTATTAACACATTAAGGCTTATTAATAAAAACTTTAGCTGAAGCTCAAGCACAAAAAGTGAAGCAATTGATTCGGTTCGTATTAAATTAATAAAGAAATAGCTGTAGCTCGAAGCTGAAGC
>JAUZND010069669.1:0-17189 GCA_034780555.1 Coelogynopora nodosa | reverse complement strand
TAGTTTTACTTAGGAGCCATAGAATTATCTATATTCTTATTTTCGGAAAAACGACATTTTTTTGCAGGACCCTATATATGCTCCTTATTGATGAAAATAAAATTAGATGATATTGTTCTTATAAAATCTGCTACAAGCATCGTATTTTTTATGAAATATATACTATTTGATTTGATTTGCTTTTTAAAGCTGTCAATATGCTTTCATGTGACATTTGACATGATATACCTCTCTAAAGTCAATGTTTTAAAGTCTTTTCTGAGTAGTTTTAATTTCAATGTACAATATTAGAGAATAGTTAGAGTGACATGAAACGATTGCAGTTATAGTTTCTCACGAATTGAAAAGTTTATATGTAATGAAACGGCTGCTCAGATTAAAAATTATTTGATTTTGCATGCAATGATTTCATTTTTTTATTCCACAAAACAGTTCGAATTAAAAATCATCAACAAAATTAGAGTGATTCAATTACGTTTTTAAGTTGAGAGAGTTTTGAATCGGGTAGGGTGGAGGGGACATTTTTTTCGTTCGTAGATGGTACTGATTATTCGTTCAGATATAAAGAAATCATGTTATCCTTTTATATAAACAATGTCCAGAATTGACGGTGAATGTTTTTTATAATCTGAAAACCATGTCTTAACATATCTACAATACATTCTAAGAACGCTCATATCCGAAGAAAATTAACAATATAAATGGACCCTTTATTCCCAAATTATTTTCAAAAGATATGATAATATGAGAAATATATATTTTAAACTGCTAACAACTGCTCTTTGCCTGCACAACTCATCCTTATCGAAACTGTATCCGTTATCGAGGATGTTTATGTTGATAATCCATTACATAGTTGTATTTTTACATGAACAATACCTATACAGTACTAATTCGCAGAATATTGTTCATAATACAATAATTGTATTTTAACATAGATATAATGTATAATAATCAAGCTCGCACCTACTGTAACAGTATAGTTAATACTGTATCACTATCTATTTATATAAATCTGAAGTTGGAAAATATCAGCCAGATGTAGTAACAAGGAAGATTTTAAAAACTGAACATATTGCATGATGAAAATGATGATATCAACCGATTTGCAGGCCCTAATATTAACGTGGGATAAATAATTTTAACATACATATACACACATGTCTTTCGAAATTTTCAATTTTATGTAATATACTTAGTATGCGTAAATACTACCCATTGAACTTAAACTATGTTTCTAGTTCAAAAGGTTAATGTTAATTTTTTAAGACTAAATTAGATATTCCGTCATTTCACAATCCGTCACATTTGTAAAGGAACCAAGAGCCTCATATTTTCGAGACTAGATTGTAGCATTAATAAATAAAACCATTACTTTAGAATAATTAAATAAGTTCATTAAAAAACATCAGGAATCTATATTGCATTTATAACAATTTATTAGTTATACAAGGTTAGTTAACTGGAGAACTAAATATTTATCATCTATAAACAAATTCAGTTTTACCGCAGCACATTTAAGTATAACGCTTAATAATTTTGGATGGTACTTAAGCTATTAAGACAATTTTTGAACATTTTCAGGACTGTATAAATGTTATAAACTTTTCTGATGCATACCATCCCTTGTAAAATATGTTTACATAGATACATGGTTGCAAACATGTGGTTATAACACTCGGCTGGATTTTATTTAAATTGTATGATTTTGTTATATTTAGCTCATATATAGAGCTTAAAAGTTGGCCCAATATATATTTTAGTAAGTCGTTCGATCGTAATGGTTCGTTTAATGTTTGTGCTAATTAAATTATATGGTACTGACAAGGTAATCTCGAATTTCCAATCAAAATGATAATTTTACATCATCCTAATGATGAATTTTAGGTCTATAATCAAAACTGACGTTTTACTTCGTTTTTGTCAACTAGGGAAACATACTATTTTCTTCGAAATAATGGATGTTTGTGGAAATAAAACGTGCAACCATAGTGCAGTAGGAAATATCGTTTCTACTTGTTTACCTATACATTCAAGACTCATTTTACCATTCTGTTTATTATTTTAAATATTCATGGAATAAAATTTATTCAAAATTATCCAGAAAATTCAGACTGCTGTTGTATTATGTTTAATATTTGGTTATATATTTATTTATATTCAAATCATTAATCTGGTATCAAAGTCAACATTTTTAAATCATATTTAATGAATATATATCTTTCCATATCATCATTTATAATATTCTAATTTAAATGATTTTATCATTTTGTATTATATAGTAAAACTATGAATAAAGAAACCACTGGACACGGATAACGTTTTAATAAGGAAATAAAATCAGATATAAATAAAACCATATGTTATAATTCTATTCACATCAAACTTTAGGATCTTATTTTTAATACTATTTTAATCATATTTTTTACGAGCTTATTTTTTGTGTAAACTATTTTTAATCTAAATGTACAATATATCCATCAACTATAAGACCCATTCATATTGTTTTATACACATAAAAACCAGAAAGAACGCATCATGTAAAATCCTTTTAACAGGTATATATTTATATCTAAATCCGTTACGTATAAATATATTATTGTACGCAATGTATTAATGCAGTATATAAATATTTTAATATTTCCATGAACATTCAGAATTTAAACGGCGAAGAAACGAGTGCGATATTAATATATAAAGTATTACCTACGATCTATTCAAATAGTACATCAATAACAATAATTGATAACATATTTTGGATATCTTCTATAGACAAACAATACATAAAAATATGTAAAAAATTGTATACCTTCCTTTTTTTATAGTATAATGATATTTAATATTTTCAATTATACATATATAGACATTAGTAACTAAGGCATGATATGTTTAAATGTAAATCTTATTGAAAAAAAAAGTATGCTATTCACAACTGTATGACAAATTTTCAAAGAATAGTGCTTTTTATATAATATTATATAATATTTAAAAACCTTACTATACATATTATTTAAAAAACACTCATATAAATAACAACAACTGTAAACAGATGCACATAAATAAGAAATAATAACAACCAAAAAACACAATAAGCCCTTCATTTTCTGTAAAAAAAGTTTGGTTACTATTACAATTATTTTATATATTGCAAATATACACCATAAAAGTAAGTCTTAGTTTACTATTACAATTGAACATTCATTAAAGTACAAAAATAAATTATTCCGTTAATAGTAAAACACACAACTAGGAATAAACTTGGCATGTTTTAATATACAAAATGACTTGAACAAAACGCGTACAATAACCTTGATTTGAAAGAAATAATCTGTTAATGAATAATATGGATATTTTACTGATATGTCTATGCCTAACTAATAGTGTATCACTTCAAACGACTGCAAGAAATAAGTCTGACTGAAAATAAAGAGATTAAATCAGCCACTTAATCTCTAACGCTAAGTAATTGATATCGAGACTTTTGAGTCATATCAATCCAAGCATACGTTTTTAAATATATATACTAATGGCAATTTCTTTCAAAATAAAGGCATAGCTTAATAATCCATTATTTTTCTATATACCTTTATAATGATAGTGGCTGTTTTTTATTTGTAAGTTTCACAATGTTTCCAAATATTTAATTAGAAAAAAGAATCAATATTTGTTAGAACAAAACTGTAGACACGTTGACTAAAAAAAGTCAGTGAAGAAATATTTGCCCCAGTTTACACGAATACATAATTACCATTTTTAAATTCATCTCACTGTACACTACATAGTTGAAACTTATAACAATTAAAACTTGCATTCAAAAGACTGTCAAAACAAAACATATGTAAAATGTATTATAATGTTGTTTTAAAAAATACCTAAATTTCATGTGTTTGAAAAGAAACAATTTATAAAAAGAGTTAACAAACACGGTCTGTATTTGTAAATTATACCATAGCGTGCATTCTGCAGCAAGCCTCAGCTAATGACTGATAACATATAAATGTTTCTATCTCACGATATAATGTAAACCATTGATAACTTGGGAAACAACAAGATATGTACTATAATATAGATAAGTCATAATACTCTTTAGGATATATGATATAATATCAATAAAAACCAGAGAAATCTAACAATAGTTAGAATAGGTGGACAATCTGAACTGCTCATGTATAAAATTAGTATTGCATTAATGTGAGGCGAAATCGATAATAAAAATGTAATTGTTATAACACTATATCGTAAATACTTTTTGTGTGCAATATATTCTTACAATTTATAAATAACTGCGACATTCTTACGGTCATTTGTGCTATATACACAAATCATCAATACAAAACTTTAGTGACCTCATGAATAATTATAAATTATCTAATTGTCTTCAATCGTATTAACAAAGGTATATTTACATCATAACAAATATTCAAAAACACATAACGTTATTCCATTGCAAGAAAAAGGTTTCTTCTATAAATTTTACAAACAACTTTTTACACTTACAGCAATAATTTTCGGCAGCAAAGTAGAATCAATAACTATTAATATATTTAGCAAATTAAATAACTCTAATAGTAATTATATTTGTTTACGATTTTATACGTTATCGATTTTCGCATACATCAATGCAACGCAAGAGAAACAGAGATGACCAGAGCTATTTTTATACCAATACAACTAAACATATAGGATTCTCCCCCCCTCCCCTTCCCTTGTGTTTGATCAATTGGCCTCTCAACAAATGTCAACACTCGACCCCAAACTTGTCGAAGTTGCGCAGCAGGATGCTCAATTCGAGGTGCACCTTGCCCATACTCGCGGTCTGCAGATAGAACCGGTCCCCGCTGGTGTGCACCAGGTCGGGTCGGCGCAGCTGGGGCCCGCCACCCACGAAGCTCTGCGACAACTGCTCAGTAGAACTACCCGCCGGACGCCAGGTGACGCAGTCCAGCTTGTGGAAGCCGGGGGTGGTGGGCAGGTGGCAGAAGCCGTAGCCGTAGAGCTCGTTGCGGCCACACCAGTCGTGGTGGAAAACCTGGAAGGAGAGCTTGGGCCAACCTGCCCGTGTGATAAAACAAGTAGACTAGGGAGTCAAATCCGCCCATTACGGGTTATCAACAAATTTTAACTTTTATATACTGTGTATCCATTAAAAAGACCTACATAGTTCAATTATGTTGAATTAAGAAATCAATTACTTTTATAATTTCGCAAACCTGAAGAATGTCTGATATCTATGATGTGAAAATACAAAACTCCAAAACTTCTTTTGTTTTTATATTATTTATAATTTTTATTTGCATATTATGAAACAAAAATTGTAACGCGTTCGCAGAAGTATTAAATATTATTGCATACTATTTGCAAGAGACATTACATACATTATTCTGCTGACAAAAAGCAAAAACGCGTAATTAAAATGTAAGTATTTTTGAAAATAATAAAATCATCTAATTTATTGTAAAGGTGAATTTAATTTGATTACAAAAAATTACATAATTGCATATGGTGTATATACATATTTATGTAAATGGTAAATTTAACATATCTACGTAAAACGTATTTTAAATTTATACATTTGCAGTATACCTTTTGTGTATAGTACATTGTCTAACAATATATAATATGATTATTAAATGGATATGATCTTGTCACAAAAATTATATATAGCAAAAGCTCATAATAGAATGCGGTTAAATAAAAATAAAACACTAGCGTTCTTTAATTTAATGTAGGCCAAATAGATACAACACTTTTCCTAAAATGACTATGATATTTCTAACATATTATAGTGAAATAAGATGATAATATGTTAAGTATTAACATTTCTTGATTTATCTAAAAGTTGTATTCGATACACCCACATCTTGAATGATTTATTTACATAGTTTAATTCATTCAATATTAATAATGCAGACAGTTCGTGATTAAAAATGTTGGACAATTTGTCTAATACGTTAGTGTACAATGTATAGTAATTAGCGAGAGAAATACAATGACAATTATTATCTATAAACATACATAGGTTTGAAATGTGATGTCAGACGGAGTTATTTATTACATCTTAAAATAACTTGTTAACACTCATGTTGTCTTATTCTAAATAATTATTTGATAAATCAAGTAACATAACAATTTATCATTTATTCTGAAAATAATTATTGGCCAACTTATGTAAGTCTACGAATCACTCTACTTAAACGTGACTAGCGAACAATTAGTTAAAAATAACATTACAGCAAGCAAATTAACAATTAATATTTAAATAATTATAAAAACGGAGACCTTATGCTCACAATTATATTATTCACAGCATATTGTTTAAATACATATTAGCAAGATGATAAAAAACTACAAAACGATACTGTCAACAATAATACTACCGTTTTATACCTTCCAGATGCTTACATAACATTTGAAATTCTATACTTTACTTGAAGAACTAAAACTGTGGTATCCAGATTAATCGTAATAATTACACAA
The DNA here is from genome assembly GCA_034780555.1 of Coelogynopora nodosa. Taxonomy (NCBI): domain Eukaryota; kingdom Metazoa; phylum Platyhelminthes; order Proseriata; family Coelogynoporidae; genus Coelogynopora; species Coelogynopora nodosa. The sequence continues at coordinate 10,712 of JAUZND010069669.1, read as the reverse complement.
CGTTTTAATTTATGTATTTAAACAGTTCATCTAAGTTGAAGTGTTGTCCTAACAAATCGAGTCATTTATTCTTGGATTATATAATAGTATTTTCAATAGAAACAATAGTATTTATTTAATTGTAGAAACTGTACTGTTTCCAGTAATAACCAAGCAAATCTATAAAATGACTGATTTCAATTAATAATTTTATATAAGATTATTTTTTAATAGCATTTATTAAAAATTATTAAATTTTTAACGAACCCTTTAATTCGTGCATTTTGTAAAGTGTTAGCCTAACCACCTGAACAACCCATATATTACTTAAACTAATTTTCATATTACATACGCGAACTTTCTACCATTGTATAAAATATACCTACTCCTAGAGATCATTTCAAAACATGGTCTGTTAAATGTTTATTTCTTTATGATAATGCATAAGAGTGAAATATTTCTATCAACTCAAAATGGGGAAAAACTCCAATATATAAACCTATTTTATTGATTCTCATTTAATGAAATCAACAAAATAAATATGTTTTTTACTCATATGGTTGAGACTAAGCTGATAATATTATCACAATGTATCTACAACATAAAAAAAATTAAAATATTTATTTTCAACTTAGATGATTATTAAATTATTCTATGTCATCAACTTTATGAATTACAAAACACTTATACTTTATACATATATCTAAAATAATATTAAATGTAAATTATGGAAAAACTGTAATTTTTAAAAGTATAAGTAAGATAACATAAAATTAATAAGTAGGGCTATACGTATAGAAATTATAAGATAAATATCGTGTACAGCTTTTCAAAGATTAAATATGACAAACTATTAAAATAATCTACAACTGAATAAATTGAAAATGTTTAGAATACTACCATGTGAAACTAATGGCAATATTTATTATTATTAAAAAAGTGTGTAGTATGTTTACAGTAGAAAGCTGTGTAAAACTGATCCGTATTAATAACGGTTTACTTCATTTCTAAATAAAAATTGTAAATTAAATATAATTTTATTACATAAATGAAAATCTGATATAAATGTTACAGCCATTAGCAGTAGGCAAGTTAATGTAATGAAATTAACTCACAATGATCATTATTACCTATTCCTTCCCATGTATGTGTAGTTCAATATAAAAACGGTAACTAGGTAGGACGGTCATATATCGGCTAACCTTGTAGCTATAGGTGAGTAGAGGGGGGGTGTCCAACCGACCACTATGCCATTTTTTGATTGACACTTTTTACATTGCGTTAATACATTACGTTAATTGCATTATTGTTATTATTATATTATTATATATATTATTATTATTATATTATATATATAATATATAAATATCTATATATAAATATATTAATATATAAATATGTAATATTATTTATTATTATAATAATATGCATATATTATTATATGTTAATTTACATTGCGTTAATACGTTAATTTTCTATTATATCCCTATACCTAACTATAATTGATAACTTATATGCACAACGTATTACTTTTATTTGTTATTGTTTTACCACAGTATGGGATTAGTGTTCACTAAACCCCTAGATAAGGCCAATAAAAAATATTTAAAAAAATCAGTTTTCAATTTATTTTTGTCTTGCTAGTTAATTATGCCTTCTTTAAAAATAATACCAAAAAAATGGTATATGAGAAATGATTATTTTATATAAATATTTGATTAGGCGTAACAAAAATCAACTTTTTTCAAATTAGCTGTCCAATTTGGGGTCCAATAAACCCCCCCTCTTTTCGAAGAACTTCGAAAGTGAAAAAACGGGTGCTGAGAAGGTAAATATTACTTCATCATGTAATTAGATATTTACTACTAAACTTTGTCTAATATCAACTGCAAACAATAACGCTAATTATTTATTATGAAAAATTGATATTAACAGTAATATACTACTGAACTTTATATAATCAGTAGTAACATAAACATATAATAAATATTTTTCTACGTTAAATAAGGCAATTAATAAATAATTAAGCAATTATATATAAAGTAATTTAAAAATGAAAAATAAAGTAATTCAATGAAAGAAAGACATAAACTCATGAGTCACCTTGTAATCCTTTTGTGGCGAAAAATATATCAATTGGATGGCAAAAGAACGCCATTTCTCCATTTTGAGGACAATCTACTTGAGTTTGACCCTCTTTCAAACCGGAAAGTATTCGCCAGGCGCCTCCTAAAAGTAGTTAATCAATGTCAAAATAGGACGCAAGTAAAAAGTACATTTTACATTAAAATAATAAAAACCGAAATAGACAAGCGTATTATAACTGTTATCAATACAAGGAAAACAAACGATAAATATATTTTTTAATATTAGCTATTTATAATTTGTTATACTTAGTTTACTCAATTTTTGTACTAATAAAACATAGCTGCATTCAAAACATTGTCACAATAATTTTCAATTATTACAAAAGTAGATCTAACAAAAATTCTAAAATATTAAGTAAATTATTATTCTATAAAAAACAAAGAATACGAGTTACATACCAGCGTGGACGGACCATTTGCAAAACAAGTTATTCTCAGGAAAACCACTTGCTCCTATTATTTGGCCAATTACGTGAACTTCAGCCATCTGTAAATTATAACAAATCACTGTTTCAATTTACCAAATTTTGAAAGACAAGTCTAACATATAAATTCCTACAAATAATTTAAAAAATACTTTTTAATACTGATAAAAGTTATTTAGATATAACCAGAGATGTGGTTTAAATTATTTTTTTTAAATTGCAAGATGTAAAAAGTAAATTGTGATGCCTTAAGGATCTAAATTCCCCACAAAATATCAAAAACAAAAAGCATTTTACAGTGTTATTTTTAATTGCATATAGTACAATTTTTTTAATAGTACTTTAAATTAGAGATATAAAAATATTAAATATCAGTATTTGACAAGTATTAACAAAAATTTTTTTTTCATGAATAGTAAAAATACTCAGTTAATACAGATATTTTAAATATCAACTCCAAATTATTTGAATTGAAATTAATCTTTAACAACTAAAAAAAATATGCAAATTTTAAAAATTATATTCATTAATGACTCTGATCCTATAATCATAATTATAAATATTCTGATCTAGTACAAATATTTCTAACTTAATATATGTTAATATCAATTCCACACTATATAAATTATTATATTAATAATTAATTATGTCTTTAATACTCACAAAAATATATTACTTTTTAAAATGATATTTTTTTGCGCCTTTTGAAACTGTAATCATCAACTCTAAGAACTGTAATTACATTAAAATGTTGTTAAATTTTATTTAGTTGTAAATGTTAGGTTATGGGAATTTTACCTATATAATACTAAGACATTATACAGACCTGTCATTGACCTCTAAAACAGTTGAGGAATAGTTTTAATATTTTTTCGGAATATATATTCAGATCATTTACCACAAATTAATATATTATTTACATAATGTAGCAATCAATTTCATTTGTACTGATTGTAAATTAAAATAAGTTCAGGCTAAAGTGTGACGTAGTCTACAACGTATACAACATTTAATTTATGTGGTATGTTACAATAAAATAGCATGTATAACTATAAATATAATTTTAATGTAATTAAAAAATGTAATATCTACAATATATAGACACTTACATAAAAAATCGCTAGAGTCAAATAATAAGAAAATACCCACAGAACAATTAATTAAGAGAATGCACAGTAAACAGAAAGAAGGAGAAACGCAGGATATATAGAGTACAGTTTATTAAGAACGCATTGAAGGACCAATTAAAAAGCAGTAGAGAGAGAGACAGAGAAAGAAAGAGTTAGACAGACAAATAGGCAGATGTACAACATGAAATAACATAGCATATATGTAAACAGTAATTCAGAGTTCATAGTAATAGTCAGCTTCATTTTCCCTGACTAATTCTCAATTTTACTGACATTTTCTTGTATTTTCCCAGACTTTTCTGCAACAAAATTAAATTTTCATATAATGAAATTATAGAAAACTGATTGTTACCTACCCCATTATACTTGTATTGTAATTAATGCTTACTGACACTATATGGCGTATCCGGACTACCCCTTCGATCGTAGCCCTCATAGGTAGATAGACACAATTTAAATGTAAAGCACAATTTTTTGGAAATCAGGCAAACTTTTAAAACAATGACTGTTAAACACTTAAAAAACAATACACTTTTTTGCAAAAGAAAAACCATAATAAAATGTAATGTTTATTGTGGTTTTTCTTTTGCATTCATCACAGTGACCATTACTTGTTTTTATTTATCATCAATACAATTTTTTGTTATTTCATTTTCAATTTTCCCTGACTACCTTTAAATGCCATGACTTTTCTATGATTTCCTTGACCACTATGAACCCTGAGTATTGAGGTCAAGAGTACTAAATCAAAAATACTATTTAATTTTATGAACAATTACATTTATAGAGGTATTTACATTGAAATTAACAAAATGAGATGTGACATGATATGTACAAACAAATAATAGGTTATTGATTCAATGCAGACAGAGTAATGTAGAGAATAATATTTTTATCATATCACTAACACAGGTATGTCAAATCCAACAGGTAGTATAATAAAAAATGGCATGGTACTGCATTTTAGTTTGGACCATTTGTTATGCAGTACTATCAATAAATGGGTTGTGCTATCAACCATCATAGAATAGACTAATATTTCACTATATTCAACTTTTGGATGGCTATAGTAAGGCAAACACTGGCTTCCTGCAAAACAGTATTTTAAGAAATGATCAATCAAAATGGTCAATGATGCCTTCTCTTTAAGTAAGTCAGTTTGTAGGTATAGTTTAAATTTATTAATCTCTTTCAGTTCTTATTTCAGTTCTTATTTTTAAACTTTATGAACCACAGCATCATTCTTTAAGGATGGCCCTTTCAATGAAAGCATCATTATTTAGTGAGGTGAATAAACAAAGGTCGCAACCAGCAAAGATGCTATCATGATTTGAAAAAGAAAAATACAAAAAATATCAATAAAATGAAATTTTAAAAAGTTTGTTAAAATTGAGTCTGAGAACAGGCCTGTATTATAAAATATGAAATTTCTATTAAAATGACTATGTTTATATTGTTCTTTAAACAGGCATTATAAAAATGAAAAAATAATATATTTTTTAATTACAACTGTAACGTCTTGTTAGGAATAATAAAAAACATATATATATATATATAGAATATACAATATATATATATATAATATAATATTAAAAAAACATATAATAATAAAAAATAAATATAATCAAAGTAAAAAGCAAGAAATAAATAATAAAAGTTGTCTGATAAAAAAATCAAAATTTATCATTTTATATTTATTATAAAGTCATATTTTACAGTCAATAAATCAAACACATCACAAATCAAGACTAAATCATTATGAAAGTATGATGCTTAATAAAAAAATATGTGTGCATTTATATAGATATATTCTAAAAATATTTAATAAACAGAGCTTGATGATATACATCATGAATTATTGGTATAGATATCACATTTGAAGAACTTACTGTAGAAATTTATATAGTAATAGGTAATTTAATGATGTATATGCTGCAGACTTTTTCATACTCTTTTTGTTTGTGTAAAATAAATTATATCTAAATAATATATTTTGCTTTAATTTATAACTACTTTTAAAGATATAATTAAGAATCTTTTAGAGACTACAGAACAAATATAAATAGCATTCATTTATATAAATATACAGCGTTACACATAAGTCACTTTACCCTGAATATGACAATAAAAAGTAAATATTGTACAACATTGCTTTTATTTAATCAATGTACAATTATTAATGAATCAATTAAATTGTTATTATTATCTTGATATCTGCATAACATATATTTAATAATTGAAATTGTTATCATTATGGTATTTTGTTATTGAATTAAATATACATTTTGTAAATCTTCTGATCATGGAATGACAACTTACACTATAGAAAAATGATTTTTTTTATAGTAAAACGATGGTGGAAGCAACATAAAAGCTGAACAAATATAATGGCAGCACTCATAATCAAGTATCTGATTAAGAAATGTTTTAAAAACTGTGGCTGAAAACAAAAAATTATTTTTTATGGACATAGTAAAAACATTCAAATTAAAGATTTAGCAGCCTTATTTGCCTCATGTTATTTATGATAATTATTTAAATAGGTGTATTGAAATACATGAGTGGTTGCAACAAAAAAATAATAATATCAATATAATGAATAGAAGAAGCTACATTTAAATGAAATTGTAATGTGAATTTTTACCATTTGAATATACCATTTATTATTCCATTGAGTACCCTTACCTGGAATTTGTGTGTTAAAGTATGTGTTCAAGGAGTATGTTGGGTCTTTACTTCTTCAATCAGACTATAAATTCCCAGAACTATAATGATATACTATATGACTTTATTATATCCCAATATAATAAGACTGTGTTTAAGACCCAATAAAATGACCTCATTATTCCAAAATAATTTCCTGGATGATACCTTTGAGATGGAAATAGCCAAGAGAAAAACTATTGAATAGACTTCATGATCACTGGACTTTACTCCCCATTATCATTTATGATAGAGTATTAACAATATGTACAGACAATAGTTCTGCGTTTGGGTATAGAATAACATCAGTATTTCAAGTACTAGACAATTAAGGAACTATGTCAGGCAATCTGCTAATATATCCAAAAATGTATTTATTGATTCCAATGGATAACACATTGCAGATAAGTTGTAAGACAATTATTGTAATGTTTTTTTCATTTAGTTTATAAGTGTGCTAAGATTTGGAAGTTAAGTCCTTGGCTATACCCATAATTAACAATAAAAATAAAGTAGTGTGTAAAAACACTTTATTGGGTATGTGAAGTTAAAGACACCCGAAACGTCATGACTTTTAATTGTTTCACATACCCAATAAAGTGTTTTTACATGCTACTTTATTTTTTAGTGCTAAGATTTAGTTATATTAACAGATACAGACATGGTAATAAACTTATGTATACCTAGTCTAAATATAGCAATTTTGATAATAATATAATACAGAGAATAAACTTTAAAAAAAAGGTAAAGAATATAGATATTAACATTATTTATAAATATGTCTAAAAATAAATAAACTATAAAACGTTTTAATATATTATTATTATTAACAAACTAATTTTTTAATTTATAAAATTTGAGAACTTTTTAATATTGAAAAAGTTTATTTAAAATATATAAATATAAAAAATAGTTTACAAGTTAAAGTTTAACATTATATTGCATATAACATTTATTATTTTAAAATAAAAATATGTAAATAGTTTTGGCATGCATATATTTATTTATGATATTTAATTTTTAAACACAACATATCATTTTAATATCATTTATAAAATAAAAAAAATTAACAAAACTATATAATATAGAACTGCTAATTTATAATACATTGAATAATTTACATATATATATTAATTACTTGTAGGTGATTAATATGTATTATAATTTATAAATATAGCATATAAGTACATATATAAATATTTATTTATTAGTAAAAGATAAAAACAAAATTAAGTTTTAAAAATACCTGGGATAAAATCTAAATTTTATTTAAAATTATGTTTTTATTTAAAAAACATTTAAATTTAACTTCTAATTCAACTTTTATTAAATTTATAGTTGAATCTGACACTAATTGCCATTGTATATTTTATAAAATTTTAAAATACACTTTCAGCATTAAGATTTTAGGAATTAGAATATTTATATAAAGTTATATTTATTAAAAAATTGAAAAGTTATAGTTAAAAACTGATCCTCATTCCATAAAAACTGACACCCATGCGAATTACTTGAGAAAAATACAATTCTGATGCCAAAAAAACTGATGTTTAGACTAAGTACCTGAATAAAACCTGATGCCAATTCTAAATTATCTGATGCCTATTCTACAAAAAATTCTACTGAGATAAAACCTGATGCAAAATTCAACTCTAACTAACTCCTATTTTATTTGTTTAATTATAAAAACTCTAATTTAATTCTATTCTACTTTAAATAACTATAAGTATAATTCCACTTTAATTATCTCCAATTTCACTCTAAAATAAATGATGTATTTAGCATCATATGGAATTCCTTAAGATCAGACCTGTAAATTATAAAATTTCAAAAAATGGAAATAAATGTTATAAAATACATTTATGAAATATATATATTTTTTAAATTAATAAAATTGTATTAAAAAATTAGTTTTATTTTATTTTGTTTTATTTACCATATAAGTATACAGTCATAGAAAATAATTAAAAATGGCAGAAAGACACCATGCTTAACTTTTTAATGTTGCAAATGACTAATATGCTGCCAGATAACAATTTGTGCAAACCATACCTTAAATTTAGTTAGTTCCAATGATCCCACTGTATACACAAATGGTATTGAAGATACATGAATGTAAATAATAAATATGGTGCTATGTGTGGTACCTCTAAGCCTAAGGCACTCTATCTAGTAATTTGCAAGAATTTCTTTAGAAACATAATTATTCTGACATTTTGGACATATAATATGTTTTGAATTTTCAAAAATATTATTAAATGTTATAAATATTCACACACTTTCTGTATAAATACAGTATCATTATCATTTTTTTATAACATTTAATAATACATAATGTTTTTTAACATTTTTTAAAATTTAATAATTTGTGGGTCTGATCTTTTAAGGAATGCCAGCCTATCTGTTTAATAAACATTCTGAGAATGATTAAAATACCTAATTTTGGAGCAGTGAGGTATTGATGATGTGTGCTCCTTTCACCAATGAATCTTATAAAATATGATTTGATAATGATTCAAACAACAGATCTTCTGCATCATAAGACAAGTCAAAGGCTTTCCTCAGGTACTTGGCATAGGCATTGTTTTTTTGGCATCAGAATCAGGTTTTTCTCAGGTAACTAATTGGCATAGGATAGGTATCAGTTTTTGTGGAATTGGGATAATGTTTTAACTATAACTAAATTGTAATTATTAGTATAATTATATTATATAAAAGTAAACTATTTATAAAATAATGACATATAAAATTAAAATGTATTAAATTATTTTCCATTATATTAATATATTCATTTAGAAAATAATGTTTACATATCTGATTAATTAATTAATACATTAATAGCAGAATTTTAAATAAGTACAAATAAATAATTAATTATATTAAAAATAGGTAGCATTATTTAGACTTAGACATGAATATATTTTTTTAATATTTTACAAGCTTAAATTCATTATTGTTTAAGATTTATTTTTATATTATTCTAAAAATATATAGTTTTAAAATATTTATAAAAGCAAATTGGTATGAGTGCATAAAAGTTGATAATTCCAAATATCTAGATTATTTATTAATTCTGGTATCAGAATATTCAAAATTGGCTTGCCTCTTAAGTTGAACTAATTTTATCCAAGGGTACATAGGCAGGTTTTTTGGAATATGCAACAAAGCCAGGGGTTTTATTTCTAAGTAAATATATTAGTATTCACTAAACATCGCTCACTTTTTCAGAGTAAAAGTTTCCACGAATAAAATATTTTCAATATATCGTAAACTTTAATTAAATTAAGATGGTAATATTTACCTGTTTAAAAACCACTTGTGGCGAAAAGTATTAATTTCACAAATATGAAATATCTGTTGACAAGGTAAACAAATTAGAAACTACGCCTATAAAACATTACTACAGTAAAACAAATAAGTCAATATGTTTTGAAATAAATTATGTATACACTATAAATATATAGATTATAATATAATTTTAGATATATAATAAAATATTATTATATAGGTAGACAGATCGATAGATAGATAGATATAATTATGTGTTTACATAAAAATGCTTAGTAAATGTAGATGAAGCAATTATTAGTCATAATAATACGTTATTATAATATATGGGTCACACTAGCAGCAAAAACGTACATTCCATAGGCTATATATTTATACAAAATTAAACCGGATTTTACATCCTTTCTCCTCGTCGTACTCTAGCTATAATGATAGCCATGACACCATTATTTGAGTACGTGTGACGCTATTATTGACATCAGATTTCAATATATATATATGTATATTTCCTAAAAAATTATGCGTATATATTTTTTAATTCTTATGCATAATAAGTTTGTCACAGGCATATTTATAATAAACCAGAAAACGGTTATATCAAATAGAGTACAATGTAATTTGGGTCAATATTTAATTAAGTAATTTCTTTAAATTTAACAAAATATGTGATTATATTTCAAATCTCTATAAATGAAATATATATAATGTATACCATTAGGTATATTGTATATATACAATAATTTCTTGATGTTAATTAAGTGTATTATATAATGTAGGTACACAGTAATTTATATATGGGTATATTAAATGTTATTTTTTAGATTTATTAATCACTTCTCGGAGGACCCACACTCGCTATTCTACATATGGAAGTCCAAGTGATCGACCACAATCCTAACGAGACTACGGAAGAACCCTATATAAGCATTAAACCATCCTGATATTATTATGAAATTTTGTTTTTTATTTGATAGTCGCTTTGATAATTCCCCTTTTCTTATTGTGTTATTTGTTTTGTGGTGATGTTGAAGATTTGAATA
>JAUZND010069658.1:0-17190 GCA_034780555.1 Coelogynopora nodosa | reverse complement strand
TGATCTATTTTTAGCCATGACGCATAAATCTATTTATAAGTGAGTTCGAATCCACTCTTCCTATACTACTAATATATATTACAAATATTAGACAAATAATATGCACATCAACTCCCTAGAACATGGAATCATGAAAAGTTTAAATAAAGACTAAGCAGACTAACACAAACTATTATTAGTTTATAATGGTTAAGTGGGTCTTATTAAGTGTATTATTAACGACAGTATTTTGCAGAAAAATTTTTAAAATAGGTAGAGATAAAAATATAAGAAATGTGGTTTAGTATATAAGATAAAAAAGGATATTTTCCATACTAGTATTTATAAATCTCATTAATAAGTAATATTATGTAACATTTGACACGATTATTAAAAATTAATCAAATTGATGCAATAAATAAAAATAATAGCAAATGATAAAAAAAATACAATTTTACATTTAAAAATTATAATAAATATATTTATAAAAAGTTGAATTGTTTCGTAACATTAATTAAATTGAAATAATTTCATTGATGAATATTTATTTCATTTGCCTAACCTTTGTGAAACAATAATTGACCCTGAAAAGATTCCAAAAAACATATTTACAACGGGTGAAAAAAGAGAGTTGATGACTAAAAATATATTCACAACATAATTTCCAAATAGAAAAAATATACACTTAAAAAAAACATCTCCCACCTTAATCATGTCATTGAGAATCAGATGACTCAGCGTATTGATCGCATTGAGCCGCACCTTGGCCGAGGCGTCCCGCAGCCGGGCGTACAGGTGGGGGGTCCAGGGCTCGATGAGATTAGGGAAGCGCTTGGTGAGATCGCCCAGGGCAACTATGAGGTTGGCTCGAATCACCTCCGACTCGGAGCGCTCAGCCAGGGTGAAGAGGAGTTGGAGGTTGCGCTCGCAGAACTCGGAGCTCACCAACATCATCTTGGCCAGCGCCAGACTTGCAGCTGCCTGCGGGCGGTTTATCAGCCAGAGGTGTTGTGTTTTGCATTAATTGAGATGTAATCATAATCTATGTAAATCATGAATATTTGCCTAGGCCTAGATAGCTGGCTTTTAACACGATCAAGCAGCCGGCGACTTTCATTTAATTATCAATGAGCTTAAAACTTGACGAATTAAACTATCAGTGATAGATTCCAATAAATAATTAGCGCACCTTTAAATATTGTCAACTTTTAGATTAAAATATTTATTACTAGTACTGGTCCTACTACTCCAGTCATCAGATTGAACAGGTTAATATAGAGAAAAATCGATAATGATAATAATAAATCTATAATAAAATATTTATAAATATTTTTTAATAAATACATAATATTTATAAATAATAATGATCGATAATGGTATAATAAATCTATTAAAAACAGGTAATTTGCATATGAAAACTGGCATTAAACTATTTGTTTCAATATTTTACGCACAACATATTGTAGGCCTTTTCTACACAATAAACTAAATACATTTTCAATTTCGGCAAAATTTAGTACACGCATAACTAATGCCTACTATTTATATTATTAATCGCAATGTATTTATTATCCGTAAGAGCATTGTCTACATTTTAGAAATCAGTGTGACATATATTTCACAAATACAATCTGTATAACAAAGAACTCCACACCACACGACAACACAAACCTGGACATCCGGATGAGAGTAGCGCGTCGTATTGCTGCAGACGTGGACAACAAGTGGGGCCAGCCGTGCGAGCATGTTCTGCGACCCGGTGACAATCTCTGTGTCACACACACGGCGCATCAGCTCGGCCTCCATATCGTCGGCGGTGGCTCCTGTCAGTCCCATGTCTTCCTCATTCCCCGCTGCAGTCGCCTCGTTCTGACCCCCTCCTCCCCCCTGCTGCGGCACAGAGAGAAACATAAGTCAAGATAATATACATATAATATCGAAATAACTATGTATTTATGTATCGAAATTAGTGTCGAGAAACAAATAACATTTAAATGCAAATTATTTAAAGTAGTGGGGTATTTACCCGTGCGTATTTACCATGATGTAATTTACATTGTTTTTTTCTGGAACTTAAATAGAATTACAGAACCTAAAAACTGGATTCTGATCAACATAACAATATTAAATTGCCTGCAATTAAGTGTACCTGCATTTTTACAACATAATGTCTAGTTGAATATTGAAAAAAGTGTGGAATGCAATACATCAACAGAACATTAGTTAAATAGGATTTATTTATTTTTTAGAATTTACGTAACATGGACAATTTTAAAAACAATAATTATTTTAACCTAATTTTTTTTAAATATCCACTGATAGACGCAATTCCATGCTTTTGAGAAGGTGTCCTGCTTCTAATTTTTAACTCATTGATACTTAAGTATAACAGCGCGAGAAGAATCGCCTCCAGCCGACCCGGCTAGAACATTCCAGAATCATTATCCATAATATGCGCTTATATAAAAAAAAATGATATAAAAAATACAATTTGCAATGACCATATACGGTAAAAACTTTGTTTTTATTTCGATGGGTTTATTTTGGGCATTTTGTTAACTAGACAAACGTAACAGTAAAAACTTTTATCTAAATTAGAAGACAAAAAACGTGAAGTTGGTTTAAGTGTTACCTTCAATGGTTTACATCAATACTTCATTTATTTAAACATTTTGCCACTTAATGGTTTTCATGAATGAGTATTTTATTAATTAAATAATTCTAAATATTTTCGATCACGTCTAAATTTTAAGGAACAGTGTTCATAGTAAATAAAAATAAACGGAAGTTAAAATGATGTCAATTTAAATAGAAATTAGAGCAAGTCACCTGTGATTGGTAAACGATATGTGAACATCTTGAAAGCTGTTAGTTAAAAATAAATTATGATTATTTTTCAAATTAAGGATAAAAAATGTAGTAATTTTATATGTAAAATCCACCACGGATTATCGTTCAGTTGTGCATATTTATTAACATTATATTAAAATCGGATATTAGTTCACTTAATACTATATAACTGCCGATTAACTAAGTTGGATTTAGTTGAACATGCACACTTAATATTCAGATACTAATAATATTAAAAATACAAATGTTAAATAATAAAACTAATATTCGAATAATAAAAAAGTGTCTTTTAATAGCTAATCAAATCAGATAATTAATAAATAATAGTTAATAATAGGAAACAATAATATTATTTACTTAAAGCGCATCAAAAACACGATTTAATTTTTTTTTAAATGATTAGTAAAACACTGTTCAATTTATAAAAAAAGAAAACTACAACAGCGTATTATATTAGAAAAGAAAAAAGTTATAATAAATGAAACTTATCAAAAAAATACTACTGAAATAAGAAGTCAACAAGAAGTTCTGTCACGTTATAAATAAGCTCTACAGATGAATACGTCTCAACATGTTTAACTTATTGTGACTTTTTCTTTTCTAAAACTCTTCAATTTATTAGATAGTAAAACTTCGGTCAGCAAAAATGGCATAGATTAAAACATTAAAAAAAATTTAAATTATTTCAAAGTTTAAAAAATATGTAACAATTCTTTTAGTCCACTTTACCAATATTTTATTTAATGATTATGTATATATTTATATAATTAATATATTGTTTAACATTTCATAAATAAATCACTTTCGGTATCAATTAAAAAAAGTAGTTTTAAAAAAGTATAATTTGAATTATTTAAAATAAAAGAATGTAAAGTCATATTATAAAATGTAATATAGTTTGAATTTCAAAGCATTTTAAATGCGCGTAATTTATGTCGAAGTTTTTTTTATAATTAAAGTTTATTTTTTAATTTCAAAATCTTTTAATGTTAATAATTTGTTAACCCTATTTAGTTCACATGTTTAACATTAACGTCTGCCGCAGCGGCCAATATATATATATATATATTTACTAATAAAGCGAATTCCTAGAAAAAAAACGTCCAAAATAAAATGAAAACTAAATATAAATTATATGTCTTTTAAGTTTTTAACGCATGGTACCTAAATACAGATAAGATAATATAAAATCTGTCAGATATTATGTAGCTATAACTAGGTTTATAGTTATAGGGGCTTACCTGCTTGCAAAAACGTTTTTTAGGTATTATAGGAAAATAAAGATTTAATAAATAATGTTTATTTGATTATCATCATCAATAATGTAATTGTAACTAAAGAAACTATTTGTGATATACCACTACATCGATTAGTAAGATTTGATGGCAGGAGCGGCCAAGGTGAACTATAACGTTGCAAAAATTATTTAAAAATACAAAAAATTACATTTAGATATTATAAGTTAGTGATTTAAGTATACTATGTTGCAGTGGACGTAATTTTAGTAATTGTCATTGAATTTTAACGTTATAATTTGTATACTTAAAAACGAAACTAATATAGGTAATTCAAAGTTTATTGGCCCCCGCAGGCCAAGGTGGACTAAATAGGGTTAATTAATTATCAAACATACAACTAACATGTTACTTAATTCTTAATGAGATATCATACTACCATAGACCTACTGATGTGAAAAAAGTATTACCGATAAATAAGATTAAAGATTAACTGTATATCTCAAATAGTATAAAGAAACAATGATTCCAATTTCTGAGTAAATGTTGCAATACCTACACAGTAGTTTTAAAGTTTTAAAATTAAAAATTAAATAAAAGTAACAATTATTATTTTAAAATATCAACACTTGTATGACGCTTATACCTACTGTATATTCTATTTGTGAATAACATTTATGTGATTCTTACTTTTCACTATATTTATATATTTAATGGGTTCTTTTCTGATATTTTACATTGATTATGAAATAGGTTCGAAACTTCGAGTGTTATAAAATATGTTCTCTCCTTTAAATGATTTTAATATTTTTTTAATCATTTAGATATGGACAATATATTTTCGTTGCATAAAACTTTAGGATAAGACTTGTCCTCTGATCGTATAGTGACTGATGCTAAAGTTCCTGAAAAAATAGGTCGATTATTTTAAAACATGGCAATGCACTGTAGGCTATGTTTGTAACTACTTTTTGAAAAATCAATTAAAGAGATGACTAGCGATATATCAAAATGGTTTACTAGTTCAACTTTCAAATTTGATCGGTGCACAAGACCAACTCGCAGTACAAAGTATCTGATTTAATTTGCGAAAGTAACAAATTTATTTATATGAGGTGACTAACATTAACGAAATAAAAAGTATAACATTATTTTGAAGACCCTTTTCGGCAATATTTTCAGCACTAACGCACGTGACAAAGCAATTATATCATCTTGCCACTCTAATCCATACATATACGTTAGCAGTACATCTACTAACATCAACATGTACATATCATCATTGACCACCACAGTTTAAAAAATGTATATATTATGACTGGAAGTTGAGGAAAAAAAACCATATAAAATATCCACATTATTGATCGCATTGGAAAGGGTTTTAGGGTTTGTTAATAATAATTTCATCCTGTTAATGATGTAATAATTCATATATAGTTATTTATTTATTATTGAATATTTTTATGATTTTTCAATATCGAAACATTCCGCGAAATTTTTTTTTTACATAATAATATTTATCCTTTAGTATTTTATCGAATGAAATCAAAACACTTTTTAGACCAATATTTATATTTTATACTCTATTTTACTCCTGTCAAAATGTTTAATACGGAGGCGTCCTTTCTGCTTTTTATATATTATATATAAAACATCAAAAACAGCGTTTGCCCGCAATGGCGTTTGCCGTCAGTGTCGATATTATTACAGCAATCTGAAGAAATTTAAAGGAACTCTACACCAACATTAATCCGCAATAGAGCTAGAATTCATAGCGAATTATCCACCCAAAGTAACTCAAACAACATAAAAGTCTCTTTTTCTGCAATGGAATGGGAAATAATTAAGGTGGCTAAAATGTATGCTACTATATTTAGGACAAAGGCTTTTGAAGTGTATTCTAGAAAAATGCCACAAAACCCATCATTTATGTATCATCGGCCAACTCATAAATGGTCGACCATCTAAAATTGATTAACAACAACAATTTATTTATGGAACAAATTCTCTTGACGAGTTTATGAAAGCAATTTCAACAAAAGCAAAACTATCAATGATTAATTTTACACTAATCATTCTATTAACCCCATTTAGTTAATTTCAATTTACAACATTAACAACGCCCACATCGGCGGTCAAAGGACGATGTATTACTATTTTAAAACATATATTTGAAATACAAACGAAAAAACATTGAAAATAAAAATTAAATAAATGATATCTTTGTCCTGCGTAGAACTTATTAAATAGTAACTTAATTATATATCTGTTTGGAAATTCCAAAAATATTATTTCTGTACCTATATTAGGATATATATATTGTATTGCCCTAAAATAATCACATTAATTGTAAGTACCTAATTATAATTTAAACAAGTTATTTCTGCCTACAATTAATGCTAACATTAGACATGTGGTCATAAAAGAATTAAGAGATGCAGGATTTAGATATGGAAAAAAGACACTGAAACAACCCTGAAAGCTATTTTCGATGGTGTTGTCTCGAATACACCCTGAACAACCCTCTACATCGAAGTGTATAGTTAATATAAATCAAAGGAGAAAGTTAATCGGAAATATCAACCATTGGAATGTCAGGAAAAGACAAGGGGCAATTATCTTCAATGCAATGATTTTTTCATCATTTTTAATGAGAAATAATTACTTGCGTTCAACTATTAGTTAGTACTAGGTATTTATTTACCTTAACTGATAATATTTACGGTACATATTATTTTAATGTATTTTCAATTATTTGTATTTATTGTGTAGTTTATTTCATGTTGTACTTCATAGTATATATTAAGGAGGCCTAAATATAATTTTTAGAATTAATGAATTTTTAATATTTTTTATGTAAATTGATTAATCCTAAATACACATTAGAATACTTAATAAACCCACTCAATACGGATTAATTTAGTAGTGGGCCTGTGTTTAATATTAATGGCACGACATTATATTCATAAACCTAAACTAATAACACAATTTAGTAATAATGAAATACTAGCTAATGAAATAATAGCTAATGCAATATATAATTAAAAAACGATAATCATTTTAACTAACAATTTAAATGACAAATAATTATGACTATTTCATATAATTATACATTATCAAAGTAAGTTAATCTGAATTTATCCACTACGCATATTAAATTAACACTTTAAAGTACTTTTACGTACTTAAAGTAGTTATACGTCAGCATAGAAAACCTATTTTTCTTATGTCTGGGGATAGTAATCCCGTGCACATAGAGAGTAACTCACCTGTTTGTCAGCAGTGGAGCCCCGACCAGTCTTCTTCTGCCGACTCTTTTTCTCCTCCTTCTCCTCCTTAATCGCCCGGCGTCGCTTCAGTTCATTGAGCACACTAACGTCCAGATGGACCAGCTGCTTCAGCGCCA
Source organism: Coelogynopora nodosa (assembly GCA_034780555.1). Lineage (NCBI taxonomy): Eukaryota > Metazoa > Platyhelminthes > Proseriata > Coelogynoporidae > Coelogynopora > Coelogynopora nodosa. Next base: position 9,720 of record JAUZND010069658.1, on the reverse strand, counting down.
CATTCCCGACCAACGCCAGGAACCGGGTGAGTGGACACATGGAGCACAGGAGTTGGTCACGTCGGTCGTTCCCGGTGATGACAACACTCTCCTCCACCCCTACTGCCGTCGCTGGTGGATCGTCAGTGTCGAGCTGTGTTGGTGGGGCAGGGAGGGGCTGACTGGGAGCGGACAGGTTCTCCTTGTCCTCCTGGAGAAGGCCGCTGATGAGCTGACGGATAAGCTCACCGCAGGTCACGTCCGGTTGTTCCGAGAGGCAGTAGATCGTGTTGATTATCTGCAGTGATATGAATAGGAATTGAGCTGGTTGAGTCATGTGGAATGTCATCACAAGTAAAAGGAATGTTAAAATGTACCTGAATGCTCACTTTTACAGTGTTCCCCCGCTTTCCCCCCTGAGTACTCCATGATTAAAGATTATTTATTTTTAGAAATTTTAATGAGTATTTTCATAAAATTTTATGAGAAACATTTAAATGTAATATAGCCTATCCTGGGCTATACAATCACAAAATAATCAGGGTATCCGCGAAAATTCAAGAATTTTTTTTCAGATAACAGCTTAATGTTCTAATAATAATAATAATAAAATCGCTTTTATATTTGTAAGTTAAGTTGAGTTATTGTAAAAAGAATAACTTTAAATTAATTTTAAAATTATTTACAAATTATTGGTGACCGCTAAAAGCGATTTGCTTAATTCAAATATATAAATGTTTCAATAACTAACTTTATTTGAAATTAATTAGGAGAAAAAGAATTATATCAGAAAGTTTAGACGTAAGTTAATAAACCACTTTTATAATAATATATGTTTCCTGATAATTAATTGGTACATTATCATTTATATTGGGATTTGTGTGTTTACTGTTAATAATATTAATTAAATTGGGACCTGAATAAATTGGCGAAAGCCTAGTACCAATTAACAAATTTCATCGTAATCTAACAAAATTAACTAAAATTATGAACCACGCGCCAAGATATTTTTACAATTCCACTTTAATAAATATATTCTAGCGCAGAGGACAGTATTTACCTGCTCCATCATTGGTATCCAATAGCGGTCAGATTTCAGCGTGAACGTACTGACCAGAATCTTGGAGATACGCGTAAACATGGCGTGCTCCCGTGGCAAACGAAATGGTTCTGCCTTCTTGTCAGTTGACTATAATATATAGAGGAAGGTTAATAAACACTGATACCTTAATGTATATACAACACAGCTGTTCAGGGCGCAACATTTTAAAAGTTCAGAATTACCCCGAGAAATTTTTATACATTTCTATAGTACTTGAAAAATCTATTACCACCAAAATAAAATTTTATGAAGTCTACATAATATTATGTATACATGCAAGTGGGCCTATCACATGTTTTAGAAGGGATCTTAAGGTTACAATCTAAATTGCAGGTCTAATGCAACACTGAAAAGAATGATACGTAATTAATGTTGATAGATTATTCAATCTATCACAGAAATTTGTTGAAAAAAGAATATTTGTTGTTTTAAAGTTTAACTCGTAGAATATAAAAATTTTAAATATTTACAGAATGACAAAATTCTAAAACTTTTCCGAAAATGTAAATAATTCTTACTTTCCTAGAATCCAGGGACCCTTGAAAATGCAAACTATTCAAACGATTCGTAGTACATCTTAGAAATAATACAGAAATACACAAATTATGGAAATAATATAGAAATAAGTACCATTAATTAGAAAATTATAAGAAAAAGCACACTAATACTAACGCATTTAGAATATTAGAATAAAACACTCAGAATAAATTACAATACTTTTTAAATAAACTATCTACTAAAACATAATTGACGATGGGAATATTTTATGGACAGTGTTGTTTCGTCCTTTTAGGACTATGTTACTTTTTAGCATACCACGCACAATTCGCACCTACGGAAAAGTTCAATAATTAAATATGTATGAAAAAAAACGCTATAGTTACATTAGCTAACCGATATATATACTGCACAGAATATTGAGAATAAATGTCTTGAAAACAGTGGAAGACCACAAGTCCGAGCTCTACCTTTGGCTTCACGACAATCTTCTGTAGCACGGAGCAGGTGTACATGACCATCCGCAGGTCGGGCGGGTTGCTCAAAGTAAGTCCCTCCGTCACCAACAGATCGATGTTTGACTTGATCGTCTCAGAAGAGGCGCTACGTTAACATCAATAGAAGGGATCTTATGTAAATATAAAAACAAAAAGTGGAAAAAATTATATAATATAAAAGGAATTTTTATTTATTTTCCGTATGCGCGCAGCTATAGTAGAGTATCAGCATAAACCAAAATGTATAGTAACTTTTCACAAATTGCGAACATATTTCAAACCCATATGAAATATGAAATAATTGAAAGTATTGTATTTCTTGGGTTGTAAAACAATAATACAAAAGTAACTAAAAAACGCCCAGAGTGAATGAATACGTATGAAGAGACAAATGCAATTACACGCTTAAAATTAGTCATATAAACAACTATAATCAAATAACAACCTCCATAGGAAAGTAACCCAAATAGAAAAAAATGAGTGAATCACACCACGAGAGCACACTAGGGAGGGTTAACCTCAATATAAACGAGGTTTATTCAATTGATGATATTGATCAATCTCAACCAGTAACATAATATAACGTAAAATAATATAGCCAGACCACGAACTTGTTACAGTCCTCCGTCTAATGGACACAACACAGTCCGCCTACAACCGCCTCATTTCCTCCACGGGGCTCACGCCATTCATATTATATCATCAGTAGGTCCGGTGTGCCTATTTCTGTGCGTACTCTTCCCACCCTTCCCTAATCCTGCTTCCCAGATCGAGACAGTCACAAAGGCTAGAAGGAAATAAATCCTCCCACTGATAAAATGACTAACATGCTTTCAATGAATCTACGCCTCTCCTACTTAAAGAGCTCTGAACTATTCAGTAATTTTAATTTAGCACGAAGTGACAATTTATCAATAACAGCTGACTTGTCCAAAACATTGATCTTATTAATCACATTATGACAGATAAGATTAACATTAAATATAAAAAACGTATACTACGTATACACATATAAATTTAATGGCGTTAATCAATCAGACGGTTTGCAGTTCTCAGAAGAAAATAAATGCATCATTTCAAACTATACCGATCGAAAATTTTGTGTCAACTCCAGAAGTGAACGATAAACAAAGTCTTCTTGCTTATTCAGGTTCTTTTGGGAATAAAATACTAAACGCATCAAAAATGGAGAAAATCTAATTATAACAAACAGTATACTAGTTGTAGTATACTGTATTGCAGAGAAAAATGTTCACTAGTGCATATCAAAACTTTCGAACGTATTTCGTTTCTCACAACGAAATTATATTATAAAAAGTAATAGTTACTGAAAAATAATAAATCACGTGTTTAAAAAGTTAAACTAAATAATTTTTTTTACTAAAATCTAACACGTTAATTTTTTTAATAGTTTTAATATAGTTATTTAATTTTTTTCAAAACAATATAATATATTATATATATATATATTTTTAATATATCAAAATATTCTTAATATTTTATTAATTAGAATTATAGATCAAAATTTACCGTTATTATTCACTTTAAAAAAATATTAATAAAATTATTATTAAATAGCATAAAATTAATTATTGTGCATAATTTTAAAAAAATATTATTTATATTATAAATAATATTTTTTAAAAACTAATTTTTATACTTTAACTAAATACATTATAATACTACTTATTATTTAAAAGTAATACATAGCTTAATGAAATATTATTAGATGCAATCATACAGAAACTTAAACTTAGGAACAAAACAATAAGCAAACTCCTATTTATTTTAAATAACGTTAAATGTTTTAAAAAAACGATGTAAACACACTAACCAGTATAAACAAATTTGAACTTCTAACAACCATAACCATGTAGTGTGTGCATTGCAAAAGTAAACAATTTTGAATAAATACTAGCGATATATAATTTAAAAAATTACCAATATATAAAATTCCTTTTATACTATAATTGTATAACCAAATTTGATATCATATGTGTTGAATATAAGAAGATGTTAAAAAAAGAATTTAGCGAATTGTAAAATTCATCCGATTTAGGTGGATTATTTGTTCTGATGATGTAATCATTACTAAAAACTATGTAGAACCTACTATTTAATATTAATAGTTATACTGTAATACGTCATCTAAAGTAAAAGCATCTCTCTCTAAATTCTCTCACCTGGCGATCATACCGAGCAGGATGATGGCACTCTTGCGGTCCTGATGACTCACCCCGTCAGCCGCCCTCTTCGCCAGCCGGTCCCACATCTCCTGCACCACCGGCGGCTCGATGTCCCCATCGTTGTAGAACTCGATCACCAACTGCTCCAATGAGAGGAGTTCGCCAAGGGTGGCGTTGGTGAGGAGGCCTGTCAAACTAGTCACTATGGCAACCGCCTTGCCACCGACTACGTCATCCTCGGGTTGCATGTAGATGCGTCTGTGTGTGTGTGTGAGGGGGGGATCAGTCGTCGGACACACTCACTCACTCTATAGACGCACTCTAGTTCAGTTCATTTTAAGTGATTTGAACCAATCAAGGCATTATTTCAGCCATGTATCCGAACAATAGTCCCCCGTATTCATTTTGACATTGAATAACAAAAATCTATCAGTTCTATTTTTTCTAGCCGAATATATTAAATACTAGTTTTTAATAATTAAGGCCCCACAAAAATAGTAATTTATTCATACAATATTTATATGATTAATCACGTTATAACAAACTCAGATATAATTAGATATATAACGAGATATTCACAACGAGAATTCAGCAGTAGCTAGTAATTTATAAAGCAAACCTACCCGCGGCTATATGATATTGAATGCAGCTAACATCACAAGGTTGGTTGCAACATTTTGATATTTTACACAAGAATCGGATATAACCAACAAAATCGACGGGTTATACAATGTTATACAATATGTCAAACAATGTTATAATGAGATTATTATGTAGTGTATTATTAAATTATGTAGTGAGATATTGTGAGATGAATATTACTCAAATGGATATTTTACTTTAATTTTCCATGTTTTATTACAAGTTTTATTATAAATAAATGGTTTCAATATGTAAAATTATAGTTTTAATTGTTTTAATCTGAAAAACATGTCACACTCGATCATACATGTATAAACTTGTTCACCGGTTTGAGCAACCTGCCTAGTAAGTGTACTTAGTGCTTAAATTATGTTCTCTGACGTCTGCAAATACCCATGCTAGCCTATGATTAATAAATAAGGTAGGGGAGAATTGTCCTGGTAAGCACAGATATATTCTCAGACCTGCCAACATTTAGAGTCTGAACAACAGGATATTTCAAAGTATCTAAATTTTTGAGACAACTTAACTCTTTTTTTTTTACTGTGAACGTGTAGATACAAGTAAAATCAATATTCATAAGTAGGTATTTGACCCTTGTCTAATGCAAACAAAAAAGGAATACGAAGAACGACATTCTATTAATTGAATTTGACTATTTTCTTAAAAAATGGACCAACAATTGTTTTCACCAGGATTCCCAGGACAGCCTCTAAAATTGACGAAAGCGGGATAGTTGGCAGGCGGCCAGTATTAAAAAAATATTATTCCTTATAATACAAAATAGAAACCAATGGAAGTTTTAATATTTATTTTAATAGTAATCTCTATTAGACAGGCTGCGCTATATATATAATATATATCATATTAACCATGCAATAACGATTAATTTCAAAATGATTATTTCCAGAATACACCAGTTCAATTCCCCCACCAATGTTTTAACTAGTTTCACAGTATAATATCTTTCCCCCCTGTCAATATTTTAAATTGTAGTAGGTATGTATTTAATATCGAAGACTTAAAAGATAAATGTTATTAATTAGGATTACCACGTTTTTTTCCAACCTAATAGTATGGGAAAATGTAAGCTAAACGCACACACATAATATTTTTAGTTTTTACAATATACATTTAATAGGAGAATAGCGTTCATGGAGATTTAAATAAGAGAAAGTTGAAGAAATTCACACACAAAATATCAAAGACATTCGTTTCATTCAACTTTTATATACGATAACTAAAATTTTATTTCAAATTCGCATTAATCATGCATTCGTTTATACAATATATTATTGATCATATTAAAAATCTTATAAAGTAGAAGTAAACACCACTGTAGTCACTCTTTACTAAAATATTCAGTTTTCGAAAAGCACGATTGTTTTGATCAATGTAATGAATGTAAATTCACAAGAATATAACATATTATTATGTTCAACAGTATTTCGCTTTTGTTTAGCTGCTTCTGCCTTCAAAAAAAAGAAAGCATTTTAAGGTATTAGCACTTAAGACAACATGTCTTAAGGCCTATGCCCACCAAGCGCGACGTCTCGCCCCACAAAAAACTTGTTTATATACATTTCAAGGAGCCTATTTCCACTGAGCGCGACGCGACGAAACTGAAGTTGAAATTATTAATTAAAAAAAATCAATCAACTTTTTCTAAATAACACAGACTGTATGCTTTGGTCGTGAACAAACAATACGTGACACCGGGCTGAAGTAATTAAACAGATATAATGCGTGGTCTGTTCATATAGATAGACATATCTTTATAGAGCTATAATAGCGTATGGTATTTTGTGGCATCGAGCTTAGTGGGAACTAAAATTTTTCTTTTTCCGCGCGTTTTTCCGTAGGCCTTTATGTAGCAATTAGTCAGAAAAATTACCAATCTAGAATACATCACGTAAAATGAAACGTATTATTTCATTCCACTTTTGACATCTTCCGTGAACATCATTTAAGACACCCACCTGTACGCGGAGACAACCGCTTCTCTGACGCTAGCCTCCTTGGACCAGACGAGCGCCAGCATCTTGCGTACACCGCTGTCCATTTCGGCGACCCCGGCCAGCCGGCCGTTGACGAAGAAGTCGATCGCCTCCACGACATCGGTCACGGTCTTGGAGAGGAGCATCTGACGCACATCGGGCAGCGCCAACTGGATGCGGCTGCTCAGTGTGACCATCTCGCGCAGGTAGTCGACCAGAGCGGTCTGCCGGAGGAGGTCCTGGGTGGCGGCACCCTGCGTGTCAGGCTCGGGCTCGTTCATGGATCCTGAGGCGGCGTGGGGGAGGGGGGTTAGTGCAGCAGTACTGATAAGAATATCATACTTTAAAACTATATCTTTTTATTACTGTAATAAAACTCATTTTCTGTGTTATAAAGAGCACTTTAATTAATATAGTTAATTAATAATTAGGTGAATCTATAACAAATCACATTTAATATTAGGCTATATTAAAATTTAACACCAATCAATGTTAAATATTTCATTTTTTATTTTACAGTTGATCAATACAAAATATTTTTTTTTTGTTATATCCAATATATTGATTTTTTAAATTGTATTGACGCTTTAGCTGAGGCTTGCAACTTCTTTAGGAAGTTTATACACAATTTTTCTAACACTGAAAAATTGAAATTGAAAATCGCAATTCACACGAGCGGGTACAAGGTGACCCGTGACTAATTTCACAATGTTTTACCTATTTTCAAATGCTTTTTACAAGTTTGCCACAATTCTAACTAATTTAAATTTTAGAGCTTTCCTAGAGCCCTAAATAAAATTATTTAAAACTTAAACAATTTATTCAGACAAAAAATCGAGACAAATTATGTAACATTATATCATTTACCAGTATATATTAAATACATAAAAAATATTAATTATTTATTTAGATGTAAATATTTTTATGGTTGGAACATTGAAACGAATACTGGGGGAGGATCCCTACAACTTAAACAGTATATTTAGCTGAATTCTAAAAATAATAATGAATATGCTAATGGAATATACATTCCATAAGCAATACTTTTTGAAAATACAAAACATGAAACAGTTGATTTGAATTACGTAATTTTTTTGTATTAAAATGATTCTTTTAATGTAAACATTAAAAATATTAAGAAAAATTTACAAACTACGGTGAGCTTTTTTTAGATAAAGATGAAAAAAATTAACGGTTAATAGATATTTAACTTTTTATCTGAAAATCCTGTTTTATTCGAGAATAAAATATTTCTTAACTTTCCAAAAAATTGCAAATTTTATATAAACTTAACAGTAGAACGGCAAACCGAATAATTCTTCGTAGAATCAAAACGGGCTAACGACTTAAACGGACGGCGACATAGAACTACAACAAATTTAAAATGTCTCATTTTATTATAACAATATCATAATATATCGAAAATCCCAAATAGTAAATATTCCTAGCATCACCAATGAATAATAGAACACATTTTATTAGTCCATTTTATAAATATAAACAAAGAAAGACTCATATTATAATTACCAAAGAAAATATTTTGCATCTTGAACATCCAGAGTTGAAGCTTTCGCCTTATAACCTCTTCATTTGGTTCTTCTTGTTGCCTGTTTGTCGCAAATTAAACAAATAACTTGTTAATATGTGTAGGTCTAGTGAGCTGATACTACTTTGTTGGCTAGAAAACTCAAAGAACACATCAATTTAAATTATACAGTTCTAGTTAAGTATACATTCCAGTAACGATTGAGGGGTTGGTAAAAATAAAACATTCACTTTTATGAAGACGAATACAACAGACCCTCTCAAGTCCTACATACTCTTCTGCCGGTCTGCTGACGTCACTGAATAGAACACTGTCGGGGAAGGATTCCTGCGCGACAGTGAAGAATTGGATCGCCTTCCGATATTCACCGTTGTGGAGAAGATCGTGGATAGTCGCGGCAACCCTGCACAGTATAAGGTGACAATATTACGGAAAGTTGTAGCAAAAAGCTGTTCACAATGCGTATTGCTTAAATTAGGTTAATAAATAAATTAAAATGTTAAATTTAAGAGTGTGAGAAAGTGTAAGCCAAACAAATATGTAGGTTTCAATGATACCAAAGTTTATGAGATGCTTCCAGAAACATGGTAAAATTAAAATTAAATGGAATCACATAGACAAAGCTGATAAATAATATAACAATAGAACTAGATAATATGTTATACAGATGTACACGAAATGCAGATAAAACGCAAATACCCACGTAAATATAATTCTATAAAGAAAATAAATGCTAGTTTACTTGTGACAAATAACTTAATTAATTCAAAGATAAATAATTTTTATAAGAATAAATTGAATGTAATCAATACGTTAAAATTTTGTTAGGCATATCACTTTTTCTGAAGTCTAGCAAAGTCCCCGACAACTACACTCAACCGATTTTTCTGTTTATTCACTTTGGTCTGCAACATATTATTACTTAGCTAGTAGACCCAATCTGTTTTGCTTTCATATTCTTTGGAACATGCATCTGATTATGTCGTTAATTTCTACATTGTCACATTAAAGCACCTGTCTCTTGCTATTCAAGCTTAAGATCAGGGGCCCATTTCATAAAAATATCAGTAACTGATAATTATCAGTTAAGTAGTGATAATTATCAGCGCAGCGTTTCATAAAAATATAAAAATCAGTGATATTTATCACTAATAATTATCACTGCTAACTGATAATTATCAGTAAAAATTATCACCAATATTTTTGCAAAATACGATATTGCGTTTCATAAACAAACTATACTGATAATAATCAGTGATAAAAGTGTTAAAAT
>JAUZND010069657.1:0-39305 GCA_034780555.1 Coelogynopora nodosa | reverse complement strand
CTTATCAACATCCAGACACAATGTAAAAGATTCTTATAATAACACCTAGTATCTAGCTTTGACCTCTGAGTAATATTATAGCCTATAATATAAACGTAATTATGTTATAGTTTTAGTAGTAGAGTATCGCTAAATAATATCATACATCATTATTGTTATATATTATAACTTTGAGAAATAAAAATTAAATATAGCTACTAAAATGATCTAAAAAGGCATAAAAATCTCAATATATTAGAAAATCCGCCGTTAATATAATATCTACCTGCCTAGGTAGGCGACCCTCAACCCCTTTGCTTTAATGACATTTTTTCTAAAAAATAGACAAAAAAAATTTTTTTTGCTTAAATTTAAAAGGCGCCATATCTAGAGGGGGGAGCGCGCGCTTTCCGCGCTCTATTGTAGATACGCCACTGTAATACCTTAAGAATATTTGTGCCAAAATTCAGACATAGATATTGCTTCAATCTTGAAAAATCCTTAATCATTTATTGAATTTTACACATAAGAACAATTGAAAATCACTTATATTTTGATAAAATAGTAGGCATCTTAAAATATATTTTAGGCATAATTAAAATTCTTTTAAAAAACTTTTTTAGGGACCCACAAGATTTGCCCCATATGCAGCAACACAATTAAAATTGACCAGAATCTACAAAATAGTGATTTTTTTGGATGTCCCTTCGAAATTTGAAATGTCCTGTACACCTCCTAAACATTAGTTTGAATGTGTCGCTATATTTTGTTTTAATAGTTGGCATCTTAACATAAACTTTAGTCATAATAAAGATTTGGGTACCCACACAAAATTAGTCCCATATTCAAAATTTATCAAAATAGACGAAATAATCATTATTTTGGATTTCACTTCTAATTTTTAAATGTCTTGTCCCCCAACATAAATTTCAATGCTTAGCCTCACTTCGTTATAATTGTAGACTTCATCAACTACATTTTAGACAATATTAAGCATCTTTAATTCTTCTTGTAGAATAGGTAAATTTCGTTTAAATAGGTACTTTTCATTAATATTTTAATCTTTCTATTGCCATTTTCTTGGAACCCTGTTCCCATATCAAATGATGATTATATAATATTTTGTAAAATTGATGGTTGGTGTGCTATAAACATTTTGTATTTTTATTTAATTTTTGAAATAATATAATCAATTTTAAATTAATGTAAATCTTGGATGGAAATTAATATAAAAAATAGATGTACTTTAAAGTATAGTCATGTAATTAACGTAATTAAGACAAAGTCAAGAAATTTTAAATTATTATGTATCAATTTATATATATGTATAAATGTATGAAAGTTCTAAAAAATTCATCACAGATTCAAACAGACACATTCAAACTAATGTTTAGAGGGTGTATAAAACAATTCAAAGTGACATCCAAAAAAATAATTATTTTGTAGATTTTGGTCAATTTTGAATCTATCGCTGAATGTAATATTAATATATTCTGTTAAATTGATTAGTTTCAGTTTTAAACTGCTTCTGAATATGTGTGAATCTCTGACTTAATATGATGATTGAATTTGTTGATAATTTAGTTTCAGTTTCAATTTGAATGTGTCGAAAGGTTATATATGTAAAGAATGTTTGTGCAAAAATTTAGACATAGATATATAAAGTACTTATTTTTCAATATTGCTTCAATCTTGAAAAATCATTAATCATATATTGATTTTACCAAAAATAACTATTTACAATCACCGAACTAACTGCAACTTTTTTTATTTATAAAGATATATCAAGAACTAACATGAATGATAAGTATATTACCTTAAAGAATAATTTGTACAAAAATTATATATACAATTATTGATTTTTCAAGATTGAAGCAATATTTATGGCTAAATATTTGCATAAATATTCTTTAGGTATTATCCAGTTAGTTTGGGATATATTTTTATAAATTTAAAATTTGCTGTTAGTTTGGTGTTTATTCCAGCTAGTTTAGGGATTTCTGGCTAGTTTGGGAAAAACAAATAACCCATTTTTGCTATCATTTTTTATTTTATTTGATGAATGAAATTGAAAATATTTTGCCAGACAATGTTGGTGATCATGGGGACTGCAAAGCTAGACGTGGTAGTTGACAGTTGAGGATGTGGCCTAGTGGTAGTATTCGCTCACAGATTTCTGGGTTGCATGTTCGATTCCTACTCTGTACTAATAAGGGGAAAAACCCTGAAACTGATCTGCAGATGGATTTACCTGTGCTATATATAGTATCAATATAGTTTGCATATTTCTAATTTGTTTGTTATCAACAGTAAATAAATACAATAATAAATACTTTTACATATAATTAAGCCGTTTGGTATAATTATGTATAGTAATTAATGGTGTAAATAATATTATTAGGCATAACATATATATGGAGATAATGCAATAAGATATGATCGATATTCTATAATTTGATCAGTAACATGCAATTCCATATCCATCAAGACAAATTAACAATGTTTAGGGAAAAAAATTGTTTCAATCTTGGAGCTATTTAATTATTTCTATGTGCATGTATTAAAACTATAAAACACATTTTTATTATAATTTATTGCTACAAGCCTGTAGCCATGGAAGTTTATACCATTCATACAAACATCGTTTTTTTTGTATATGGTGTCCTTTTTATCAGAAACTGATAAATGAAATGCATATTTTTGAGATAATACACATAATGATTTAATAAGATGTGAATCTTATAGCTATTTACTAATAGTTTAAATAGTTATAGTTAAATAAATATTAATAATTAATAAAAAAATCAATAATTAATAAAAAAATCAATATTTAACTAAAGTTAAATTTCTAGAGTATGATATTAATAGTATTTTTTTTCAACATATGTTTAATAAAATGTATTTTAATAGGATGTCTTAACATATTCAGTTTTCTCAAATTTAAATTCATAATATTGACACATCATGCCATAAACAAACAGGTAAAAGTGCCCTTAATACCTTTAGACATGCGTACGTGTTATATTATCATGATTCTCAATCCATCCAGAAGGATAAAAAATGTTAGATGAAATGAAAATTGTTGAAAATTACTTGAAATTATATATAATTTGAAAAATCAAATTATTTTTTATGTATATGTATTGAAAATATTAAAAATACTTAGAATATTATTATCGCTTTTGTATATTGTAATTCCTTATCCATACAGACAGGTCAAGAATGTTTGCTTATTGAATATTGTGTCTAAGTTTATGGGACTATTTAATGATTTCAATATGCACTTATTTAATAAATTAAAAATTATTTTATTGTTATATTATTCTGATTCATGTTCCATCCAACAAATCACGAAAATTTACAATACATTATTTACAGTCAAATCATAATTTTTAATGACAATTTTAGAATAATGTTTGTTCTTTAACATCTAACTTTCGATCTATCACTCCTGACTATAAGCGAACCTCAATGCTTCTATCTATTTTTTATATCTCAACTCCTTATAAATGTGTACAAACATGTATGATTAATTATGAAAGTGTGGGATACTGTGACTTTCATAAAAATATTTATGCTTTTTTTTATAAGAGGGTTACTATTTAAACCATCTGTATATGTGTGCATCAATATACTATTTTAAAAGACACAATTAATATTTTCATACCAAATAATTGTTTACTGTTATTGGTTTATTTATATTTATATTTGCACTATGTCATCTTCTAATTAAAGCAATTATAAAATGTCAGTTGTAATGTTTTTTTATATTTAAAATTTATTTAATTATTAAATGGTTTTACTTTAAACAAGGACAATAATAGAAATTATAATAATAATATCATTATTCATATTAGGGACCATCTACGTGTATACGCACACTTTTTAAAAAAAAATTGAACTCCCCATCCCCCTGCACGAACCTGCGTGCTTTTACTGATCCCTCTTCCATGCATGCACATGCTAGCTCCCTTGTTTGTCATATTTTTAATGTCTATGCTTAACACACTTAATATATAAAACCACAAATAAAGAAAGTTCAAGTTGCATATTACATGATAAATACATTTGAGAAATAAGTGAAATCTAAAATTGTCAAAAAATAAACTTTCTAGTATTATTTAAGCACAACTATTTAGGTGTTGAAAAAGTGTGCATGCTTTTTCATTACACCCCCTTGGGTGTAAATGCATGCATATGCACAGATTTTGCCTTATACCCACTCTCCTTTTATGTGCGTGCACACTATGTGGATTGCCCCATATTACATATCATACTTGTGAGATGTTTTGCAGGTATTTGGTTTATACTTCACTTTGTTCTAATTTATATGACATCCAAAATTCACTAATTTATTAATATACAAACATTTTCAGCTTTAGACTAGTCACAATACCATCTAACACCTTCTGATGTGATAGCACATTTGAAACCAAATAAAATTGGCATAGAAATTATATGTAGGAAATACTTTTCAATATTTCCCTATTTAGTGAAAAACCAGAGACAATTTTGATAATTCTTGACATTCATTTAAAAATGGAATAAAATATATAAGGCTTAGGGTGTATAGTGTTTTATATACTATTTATGTTTGATCTATTTCTAGTTTCATGGAACACTTTTTTTTAATCGGCTCTATGAATATTTTAACTATCATTATGAAATCTTGTATTTAATTTACCACAAAACTGTAGATTAAAAGTTTAAATGATAGGCTCTTGTATGATACCACATGCATTCTAGTTAGTAAACCCAAACATTTTCGACTTACCGAATTGATTTTTGTAATAATTTCAAATAATTTAAAATAATTCATTAAAAGTAATAATTTCAGTTATTATAATTATGTACAATATATTCATTAATTATTTATATGCATACTTATATACCTTAAAGAATTGTTATAACAATGTTTTAAAATTTGATTACCGATTATATCAAAATGTTTAAAGTTTTCAATTCATTTAAGTTAATTGATATTTTCTCAAGTTTTCTATTATAACATGAAAGTGATAAAATAATTCTAGTGGAACTGATTGACCAGTGGAACTGAATATATTTTTCACAATATATAGTTAGAATGATCTGTCTTTGCATTAATACTTTTTTTGTCTTCTCACTAATTTTTAAATAATAATCTAACAAAAAGTTTTATTTTCAGTATTATGTCTTAATTATTATAAATTAATTACTTTTTTTTTTTAGTTATATAAATAATAAAGTTCATTAATTAATTTTAAGTGACATAAAAATATTTTTTTCAAAATTTGCCTAAAGGTGTCCACATGTACTTAAAATTAAGTATGTACTTGAATGTATTTGAATTTTTAAAAAGTACAATATTGTACTTGAATGTACTTTACTTTTATATGTTGTACTAACTTGAATTTTTGAACATGAAATTTTATTTAAACATTTAATATTGTGTTTTTTAAATATATTTTAAGATTGTTCATCAGTGCCAATAAATAGTGACGGCATATGCAGTGATAAACTTCCTTTTGAATAGCATCTTAAATTCCAAAAAATATCTCTAGTATTGAGTATAGTTGTTAATAAATAATCTACTAAATTATTAAATTTGTACATGTATTTTTGGGGAAAATGTGCTTGAATGTATTTGGTTTTTTCAGTTGACTGTGGACACCCTGAAAATCGATGATAGAAAAAACCACATCAATATTTTTTCACTAAAAGAACTAAACATTTTTAGTTCGTGTTTATCTGAGTAATTTTTTAATATATATTTTTATGATAATACTTAGGCTATTATAATATAATCATATCGCCAATCAATATTTACAATTAGGAATATATGCATTATTTCATATTTAGCATTTGATCAACATTGAGTTAGCAGAACACCAGTTATATATTTTATAAATATTAACTTTAAAAAATTATTTTACTCCTATTTGTTATTTAAAATTATTTTAAAATCTATTTTTAGGCTAAATTAACAATGGACAAAGAAGATCAACACAACGTAGATGGATTATCTGAGATATTTAGGCAATTGAAATGGTAATAATAAAAAATATTTTTGTCATTCATAATTGTGTCAATTTATTTAATATATTGTAATTATTTTTTTAATTACAAATGTTATAATTAACATTATTATATTAAATGCTGTTTGTTTAGGTTTGCTTATAACTGAGTATAAAACAGGCGAAGCAGTTGATATGAGTATTTTATCTGATGTCAATGATTTGAATGTTATATATTTATTTATTTTGAAGATATAGACATTCTAATGTTTTTTCAATAACTAAACTGCCCTATTGTTTTGTTAGGGATTATATTTCATTATTTAACGCTTTCCATGAGTTTTATTTATTAAAATAAACTTAAACCAGTCTACTTGTTTACATTTCCAATATGTCATGAATAGTAAGGCAGTTTATGGAAGATTCAAATGATTCTAATTATATTTTTAACAAAATAAATTATCTGATTCTGATACATTTTTCTGTGAGACTTTTGTATTTGTGCATAGGTTATTAAATGCATATATCAATTGTCTATTTGTTTAATTTTCGCCAATTAGAAATCGAAAAATTAAATGAGATATATGGAAAAGTCGACATATTTGTGGAAAATATTTTGATAAAAATGTATGACACCAATATTTGAGAATATTAATTTCTATATTAATTATATATAATATATAATATAATAATATCTAATCTAATATCTATATCTATTATTGAAAAATGTGAAAGTCACCTTCACCTCAACGTTTTTAGTTGAAGTTCAACAACTTTAAGGTGTTATTCATGGTGCTTATAGTTATGTGAAAATCTGAAGAATTAAATGTTAGAATACCTTTAGGACTTTTTGACGGCATTACTCGAGATACTTGAGGAGAATGTCTGGCTTTTAGAATGATACATAAACGTATTCAATCACTTAAAAGGTTTTACATATTTCATAAAAATGCAGGTAATCACATTTGATAGATTTTTTACCAAAAAAGGTATAATGATTACGAGGTATGTAATATGTTATGGTGTTTATTATATACAATCAATCCATATGACTCTAAAATTATTTCAATTGGAGTTCATTTAATTAATTACAAGTGCTTCCTGAAGTTTTTGTAAGTTTATTAGAAATTTTTTACTTAATGTCAACAATAAATCTAAAAATCTTGGGCTTTATCAAGTGATCACCTATTAAATTATTCACCTCAAATATCTTTCTGAGATAGTTAAATTAACAAAATGTATTTTTGCACACTATTTAATTAAATAATTAATTAATGTCCTAAACAACATGCAGTTGCAGAAGTGGAAAAATAATGTCATATTATTATAATTTTATTCATTTTATTTACTTTTGCAGGTATCAGGCTAAGTCTCCAAAATTTCGTCATAGACAACGATCTAATCCTTGGCACTGCAAAAATGTTGATGTCGTGGAAAAGCACCCTAGTAAAAGTTTTCGTAACAAAATACCAACCTTTGCTGCACATACTTCCTTACAGTGTGATAATACTGCTTCATTAAAGTCGACGGAAGAGGTTTGCTTGGTAGTACCTGATAAATTAAAATCAGTCAAAGGTGGGGGAGTTGGTTGTGTTTCTTCTAGAAGTCGTTATAATATCTTAGTGTCAACCAATACTCAGGTTAAACGACCATTAATTAGTAAAGCAACACTGGTGTTAAATAAAAAGATGCAATCGTCTTCTATTCAATCACCCTTAAGTAATGCGCATTCAAGTATATTTGGATCCCATTTATTAAACGAAATATCTTCAAAGGACTTTAAAGATGTCATTCATTCTCAACCATTAAGTTCTGAACAAGCTTTTTTATCGAGTGACAAGAATATCCCATGTTTACATACTTGTACAAATTCACAAATTAGTTGTGATCTACCATTATCAGATATTAATAATCCATTGTTGTTCAGCTCTTCTAAACTGTCTGACTCACAAGAGAAAAATGCTAGCAGTGCTAAATGTTATGACACTACAGAAAGAAAGAGTACCGCACTTGTGGATGACATTGTCCCCCTAGCAAAAACTTGTAAAGTTACTTATAATTCTGATGATTATTCTGTAGATGAGTTAGCCGCATACATGGATGTTATTGTGCACATACCCAAAAGTATGTCCTTTATGGCGGAACGTATGTATACTTAGTGTTTTTAGTGAGACACATAGCTTCAACTTTATAGACACGTTCCTAATATTTAACATATGGCTTTCACCTTGTACTGTTGCATATTTGACTAATTTTGAATAATATTATTACTTATTATTCAGACGTATTTAAAATTAAGTGTAAGTTTGTCACGCATTAGAATTTTTGTTTTTACTATTAATTTCAATATTAATATGTATTTGGTCATTCAGTCAATTTTTCAAATAGTTTTTTAAACTATCTAGTAAAATTATATTCTTTGAGTTGTAAGTTATTAAGTTAATATTATTTATTTAGTATTTTCAAATTGTTTTCCATTTTCTATAGGAATTTAATTCCTATAGATTTTTGTTATAATATATTTTAAATACAATTTTTGTATAAACTTTTCTGTTTTTATTAACTGCTTATTATTTTTTAACAGTTGTGTTTGTTTTATTGCTTCGATATTATATTGTTACACTTTGATTTTACTGTCTTCATTAAATGCTGTAGTATTTATTCGCAAATTAATAAATATTACATGGAAATATAATTAATTTTATAAGTTGATTAAATTAAAAATAATCGAAAATCTGAGACAAATGTTTATCTCATTAAACATATAGACATATAACATAAACTGTTATCATTAAATACTCGTATAAAATGGTGTTGTCTTTCATTCAAAATTATAATTAAAAAATTTAATTCTGATGTAAAATAAATATTGAACAATAATGTCAGAATGTCAAACAATAAATACATTATATCTTTATTAAAAAAAGTTGGTATACCTGATTTTATTTGTATTATTTCACTAAACTTCTATATATGCCAAATTTTTATTATCAGTAGAAAGCTGACGATGTTTCCTTGTCAATAGTATAAGTTTTATTAAATAGACATTATCAGTAAGAAATACACATTAAAACATCAACCCATATGTTGTTCTGACAACTTTCTGTGCTTCACGTTGCTTATCACATGTAAGCACAACTTCTTTCAATCAGTAATCACTGCAGATTCCAGAAATTATTTATTTGTTAGATAATATTTTTTTCCTCTACATCTGCCAAAACATTCAATATGCATAAAAAATTGAATATCTACTTATCCACACCTCTTATTTCCATTTTTTAAAGAAAATATGATTTGTAACTGGATTTAAATTATTATGCTAACAAAAGTAAACATCATTTTTGGAGGACTATACTTACTGAATAAATCATTGGATAGTTAATTCTTTTAATACATTTTGATACAGAAGAACTCTTTTAGAAGAACTTAATTTGATTTCATTAAAATCTTCCAACTTGACAATGCTCGTTCAATAGTAAATTTTCACCAATTTATTCCTTTAAGTTGATGAAATATTTCCTTACGGTAGCTCCTTATATGAAGCCATTTTACAAGTTTTCGCAGTTGCAATCGACTAAGTCGTTCTTATAGGCTTCATTAGTTAATATGTGGTTACTGCATGCAGTAAATGACTGCTAGGGGAAAACTTTACTTTACAAAAAATATCAAAATTAAAGCATATAAAAAATTTCTGAAACATAGTAGGTTATGTATGAATCACTTACCTTCTAAAATGTTACTATTTGCATACAACATAATTATATAAAGTAAAATATATAAATCCTCACTTATTTTTAGTCATCATCTATTTTGCAACCAATATCAACTATTTTTCTCGTCCAGTTATTTTCACATATTTGCAGTTTTCGTTGTTGTCCTTCCATCAGAGCTTTATTATTACACACACTATAAGAGCACGCTAGCAGGACACAGACGCTCAATACTCTATTTTTGTAATTGTTCTGTCTGACAACACCTCTTATACTTTCCTTCGTGCGTCTCTACATGCACTCTCATGTTCTAATAATGTTCATCTTCCGATACTGCAACACCAAAATAGACAAAACGTGCTACTTTATTTAATTTAACCCCTTCTGTGTGCGGATGTGTGCGGATCTTTTTTGTATTACATTGTTTTCGAATAAAATTGTACAACATCGATAAATAATTAGAGAAATTTACTGACAGTTCCCGACTGTGACCCATTTGTGTCGTTATTACTCAATGAGAATATGACAAGATATGTTGTATCAATTGACAGCATTCAACGTAGGTATACGTGCCGTGGCGTAATCTTGATACTATTACTTCTCTAATACTGTATTTTCTCTATGCTTACAGCTTATAAATGATTAAAGCAATAGAATGGACGTTGGTAGGAGTCACCATCCTGGCAATATGGTTTTCCTGTCTCAATGGAACAATTACACTACCACCACACCCATGTATTGATCATATTATTCTTTATTTTCCACTGTATGCTCTGATTATTTTTGGTACTGTGTCTGCAGTGATTGTCATCTATAGAACAATGACCTTTAATGACTGTCCGAAAGCTGCCGATGAACTCAGACGTCAAATCAAAGAAGCTCGTCAAGATCTTATTAAACATGGTCTACACTTTGATTGCCCTGATTAATTAAAAATAAACTATATATTACTTAATATATTAAGCATTGTACAGTATTAAATTGCAATACTTGTCACATTATATGACATTCCACAAAGTTAGTTAGTAGAACTACATTTCTATTGAATAGTTTATAAAAATATTTAATTGAGATAAATAAAGTAATTATTTTTCTTTAAATTATTGCGTATAAGATATACCATGTTTATAATATAAATTATTGTTTTATGATATTATTTAAAAAAAGTAATATTGGTTAAATTTAACTTGTGCCTTTGATTAATGTTAAATACCAATTGTAATCACACATTGTTATTTAATTAGAAGGAATAAGAAATATTAATCTTCCACACATTGTTCAAATTTGACTTAATACAATTGCAGATTTCAGTTAATAATGTAATACTAATATATTTAATATAATAAAAATGAAATATGTGTGATATATATTCTGTTTAGATTAAAAACAAATTAAGTGTGAATGTTTTTCATTATTGCTTTCATGAGCATTTTGTAAATATTGTCAAAAGTTGGAAATAAAAAATGTTATATAATTATATAATACCAAAACTTGCATTTTAAAGGGTTCATTAGAATTGATTTTGTTATGGTATGAATATTATAAGACGCTATATGCAGTGAATGATTTTCTTCAATAGTGCAATTATTTATAATGTATGTATATTCAATAAATGTCTAGTTTGTGCAATCCTTATCTTTTTAATGCTGTTTAATGTTTTTTTGTTTACTAACTTTTGCATTTTCCGTTTGTGCTGTTTAAATTAATTTAAGGATTATGGTTATTATTATTAAGGTTTTTATCAATCTTTTTCCTAAGTTAATAAACATTCTTTCTCAATTATTTTCTGTTGATAGGTTGCCGTCTAGGTAAAAATAATCATCGTAGGACAACCCAGTTGGTTAAATATACTAATTTATTTCTATCATTTCAATATGGACAATGACAAAGATTTCAAACAAATTCATTGAAATGTTAAAACCAAATTTGAATATTTGCTTCTCCTGCGACCCAGAAATTCACCTTTTTCAATATCTGCACATTTTTTCCTCTTCTCTTAAGGTGTCTCCGATTCTGGGCTAATAACCTCGCGTTGTCACTTTTTGTACATATTTTTAGACATTTTCCGATATTATTTAATTTTTCAGCGTCTAGTCTTTCTTAATTTTTTTTCTCCAAATAGATTTTTATACTCTAAAGGGAATCCATTCATATCTCTCACCGTTTGTCTCTGCTATTATTTTCGCTTTCGGCTTTTAAATGTCTTATATTTTTCAAGGTTTAATTTTAGGTTCTCACTATAAAGCTTGTACTTTTCATTGCTCATTTTACTTGTAATTTTTTATTCCTTCATATAAAATTTTAATATATTTTTTGGTTGCATACTACAGTGTATAGAGTTTGGTAGACAATAAGTAGGAAAAATGATTAAATATAAAATAGCTTCAGTTTGGTCGTATAAGTATTATTACATCTTCAGTTATAAATGTTTACAAAGCAAGATGAAGGGAATAGCATTTTAATTTTGTTTTTTAAATTTACTAAAAATATATATTCAAATTATATTTGATTTAAGAGAATAGCATTATAATTCATGATTATTGTCGAGTAAATATACTATACGTTTTCAATATTTGCCATTTTTTGATATTGCGTTGTTAAAATCCAATTGTAGCCAGTCTGAAACTTCGAATCATAATTAATAGTTGTTCAACCAGTTTCAATATAGATTTAAAATAGAACATGGAAAAAATACTGCCTAATATGATAATGGCGTACACTATTAGTACTTGATCATACGAAATTGTTAGTGTAAACACGGAAAATTTTGTCATCTACTGACTGCATTAAAAGATATGTATTTACTTTTGTATTTTCCAAAATCATTTGAAAATATTTATTATTAATTTTTATTTGAGTTTTGTAGCATTCTTATATATCGCGAATTTGATATTCGAATAAACATAAAAAATCAAAATATTATATTTCCAAAAGCACTTATTAGCACATTTATTTATACAAAACCTTTTATATTGTGTACCTCTATTATTAAATAGTTATTCCTTTTCCCAGTATTGAGTGAACTATGCTCCTATAATAATGGTGTATGAGTTATTATGTTTTCATAACATTTTGAATTCGTACTTTGTAATATTACCATATTTTTATACATACTGTACTCGTTCCACAGATTGGTCCGCGTAATATAATTTATACTATTGTAGTCTCATTCTGTACAATCAATGTGGTATTCCATAGGCATGGCGTTCGTTTAAAATTTATGTACATCTTGACATTATGAACATATAGTCAAGTCAATTCATTTAGCGTGAGTCAATAGGAATGGCACTAAATGGCACAACATTTATACTGAAAATTAATTTCATGTTAGTATGAAACGTATTTTAATAATGAATCGTAATTAATACTGAAGCGTTTTTAATAAGGTTTTATAAATAACGGGGTAAAATGACAAACACAATTTAAAAGGAATTTTCTAATTAACCAACTGAATCCCGATAAATATATAAATAGAATTCTAACAAGAAGTAGATCTTTCATTATCAAATTCACATAATCTAACCTCTGAAGACTTGGCCATATTAATATGTTTATATAGTTCAAAATATTAAAAAAATATATAAGGACCTCGGTAATGATGAACCTGCATGTGGTCTTAAATTACTAATAAGTATATTTATTAATACATAATATTAATAAAATACCGTCTACTTAAACTTTTTTCATGATTAAGATTAATCTGTTAATTTAAGTTTTTAAGAAGGCCCACTTTTTTTAAAAGTGTTTCTCATATATCTTTTTTTAGGAAGTATATTTCCTAAATAATTGAATATGGTTAATTTATTGATTACGTTGCATATTCTAATCTATATTTATAGGCCGATGATACATTTTTTCTAGGGGAAGATGCAAGTATTTTGATGGTAAAAGAATTTGAAATGGTTAAGGTGAGTTATATTGTATATTAATTTATGACATAAATTTAAATAACTCACCGTAATTGCTCACTTTCAACATACATATGAGCATTACTCACTCAGACTGCATGCCTTTCATAAATTGTAGTTTATAATTAAAAGTATGCATTTTTACGTAAACATTATCAAAAAAATTCACAAATGAGTTATAGGGCTAAATATGGCAATAGAGTAAAGTTTTCTCCACCACCCACCCCTACTTCACATTCAATTGTTGCGCATGAACCAATTAACGTATTGATTTATGATTTTTTGATAATATACCGTTACTCCTTGTTTAACTTAACAATTTTATGAAAATTGGTGATGGTTTTTTTAAGTTTCTGAATCGTTTTTAAAACGGTTTTGTGGATAAACGATTAAATGATATGAGTAATTTTTCTCGTAAACTACATATCTTTTAAATCGGACAGCATTAACTTATATTAATGATCGTAGAAAAAGTAAAGTTTGATTTTGTCTGGTCAGAATTTAAATAATGTTCCTATTTTTTATATGTCCATTTTAATTCAATTTCGATTTACTTCCGCCGAAACTCAAAAAAAAACCGTTGATAGCCCTGATTAACATTACGGTCATTAATAGAAAAAGGATTAAACAATATTTTTGCTTGTTCAACGAATGGCTACACCTGTTTTCTTTCGAAATATTCTATATAATGTATATATTCTATATTTATTATTATATATATGTATGTATATGTTAAACACTTTTTCAAATTATATATTTATGTATTCAAATTAATCATAATTTGAAATATTGGATTAAAGTATTTGATCAGTTACAGTTAAAATGTGTCGATAGGTTTTTAGCCTATAAAATATTACACCATACCTTTCTCTTATGATATGTAATTCTTAAATGCATAACACAATATTAAATATTAAACGCCATTAAAAACTAAAATAGTAAAGGTGTCAGTAATTTAGAAAATTATTCGTTTGCATTTTTTGGTATCGATAAAAAAAATATTTAGTTTCCCATTATTTTAACTTTTAATTAAAGATGGCCATAATTTATGAATAAGTTATGTATTTCCAATTGATTGAAAGTCAAAAAGTATTTGGTATCTTGGTTGTATTAAATTTAAAAGCTTAAATTTGACTTTCAAAGTATCATATTTTTTCAAAGTTCTCAAGTCAATCATCTATAAAGTGGCTAAAAATATGTATATTATGTTTGTGCCCGGAAAGATTACTTGCAACAAGGTTATAATAAATGTTTGCTAATAAAATTTATTCGGGCCTATAAAAATTGTTCTTATTAACCTTAATAATATGGTACACTACTTCATATATGTTTTTTAAACTATTTTGTCATTAAAAATTGTTAAACAATACAGTTTTTTTAATTAAATTTGTTATTGTTTATGCCGTGCTCATTTTTATCTTTAGTACGTATCAAATGAACGCTCCAATCACGCAAGTAAATATTTATCGTCTTTTGATTTCCTTAAGTCTTCGTTTGCTCAGAATGAAAATATTACAGGTGCGTTATTTTTTAATGCTTCAACTAAATTTAATGATAATATTTCTGTTTGCAGACTTGTAATTTGTATTTTATAGAAGAGCAACATGTGGATAATGATTTTCAAGAAGATTGTACCGCGTACGAACTTGAACGGGATATTTTGCTGAAAAAACTCAGTTTGTGTATGTACATGACCTTTCGTTTTAAGCTACTCATGCTCATATAACTGACAGAATAGATACTATTATCCAAGTATATTAAAGGTTCTTTTCCGAAAAACTGTTCTCAGTAACTATGTTTTCTCTATCCAAAAACGTATGCGATAATCCATTTTTTGTTGTAATTATCGTCATTCGGTTTCATCTACTTTATTTGATTACGATTTATTAATAATGGTCTTTTATATTGATTTTTTTTATGTTTATTTTTTTTGTTACTTTTTTCTTGTACTTCTGATGAAGTGGATCACGTGATCACCACTAATCAAACATATCGATCATACTTTAAAAGTTTGATTATTTCAAAATGTTAAGAAAAATGCTTGTCGTGTGTGACCACTGATGTATATACCAAACGACACGTCTAATTATTAACGTAGAATTGTAAATTTAATTTAGATTTTTTTTAATCAAGGAGTTAATTTCGCAGTTACCGTAGTTTATTTATATAATAATTAATTTTATTGCATATATATTAATATGTTTTTCAGTTGTTATTATTTTTATTATTTATGGTTGATGATAAGAAACTATATATTGAGATTCGTATATTAAATTATCTTTAGTTAAAATTTATCCATTTAATTTCGTGCAATGTTTCCCTTTGCTGTCTTAAAATCTATAAAAAATGCATAGAGAAATGTTATCATTAATAAACTGCATCATAATAACGATATAGGTAATCAATGGCATTAATACCTGCAGTCTAATGTGTCAGTAGATATTCCTTATGTGACTTTCGGGCTAGTTAACCCTTCGTGAACTAAGAGAGGGGGTGACTACACCCCTCTGACATATTTTTCAAATTTTTTTCAAAACCTATATAAACTATTGAAATGAGCCTGTCAACTCAGTGAACAATATTTTTTCGGTTTTATAGTAATCCAATTATTTATTATTGATAATGCTCTTTCGCATCATAAGATAATTTGTTTGGACCACTTTTTACAAATACTGATAACTAATACGGTTATACATCAAATTAATTCACAAATATTGGTGTATTGGTTATAAACGGTCTTGTTTTTTAATGTTTTTTAATATGTTATTATTAATATATATATATAATTACTATAATGTATAAAATGTAATCGCATAGTTTTGTATGATAGAAATGCTATTCAGAAAAAATTGTAATTTTGTTATATTTATAAGAGAAACATTTCAGCTTGGTTAATCAAGTACTTTAAAAGTTATTTAATATTTTGTATATTTTATTTAACTATTTCTGTTTTATAATATAGGTTTTTTGATATTTTAAAATTTTCTTGTCACTTATTACTTGGTCCAAATGGTCTGACATTGTTAACTTTAGACACTTATGTTAACGGTAATACACTGTTTTTTAAACATAAATCGATTCAAGCTAATTTTATTTATTTATAAACTGAGATTATTATTAGATACGTTAATTTTTTGATTTCAAATATTTTCAGTCATTTTCAGTTGTTTTAATTTTAAGTACAGCGTTACCCATTTATTTATGCATTAAGACATACAGAACTTGATTTGGTTTTCAAATTCACTATCTATCATCTTGTAGCAATCCCCCACAGTTCTGGATGACGTTATGTTCGCTTCCAAAAGACAGCAAATATTTGAAGTAATGAATAAGTTATGTATTTGGTTCTAAATGCTTCAGAAGTTGATCTGAAGTTAACCTGAAAACTATCTATCTCCTGAGTCTCTTCAATTTCTGTATCCCAAAGTTCACAAAGGGTTAATAAATTATTTAACAAACTACCCTAAATATTATTGCTTGTACAAATTGCCATCATACAATCATAAAATCTATGTTTAGGATTATTAAAATTTTAATATATCTTTACCAGTGGAACAAGAAGAGGATGCTGACAACCTTCACATTTCATCTTACGATTGTGATGAAGAGGTTTGTGTTTTTCTAGTTTATATCTTCGAAATTGTAAAATAGTTAAATCTAGACGTTTACTATTTTCAGACAGCAAATCTTCTCAACTGGATGTCGAATTTTTTTGATAACACACCTAACGCGAAGATTGAGGACATCAATGTTTCTTCAGTATGATTAAAATACATTTTATTTATAATTTTGAAGGCAATAATTGTTTATTTACAATGTATATGATTTATATATTAGATGCATAACTTTTTTATACTTGTTTTCTTAAACCTAATGTTATATGTTCAATCTCTTCAAATGTTAATTGTTTCATAACATTATGAACTTGTTATGTCCTGTTTATTCAATAGAACGGTAAAGGAGATCGGGTTAAAAATTGAACTTATTTTGTTTCATTATTTGCAGAAGCTTATTACCGAATATTAATTTTTAAGCTTCTTTTAAAGTTGGTTAAGCGGATTGGTAGCAGTGAAGTGATGTTTTGTTATTCCATTTAAAACATCGTTATTTTACCATGTTTTAAATAATTACTAGTAGTATAGGAATAATTGTTTCGACCGCACCATTTGACCTTTGACCATACCCCCCCCCCTTGCCCCCTTATCCCCCAATTAAAAAGTAATAATGTTTTGAACGATCCGGAGCATTATGGATCATAGATACGCCAACATGTTTTAATGGGTATATCTTTTTAGGGTAGTAATCTATGACAACCAAAGTTAGTATGATGACTCACAAATATAAGATATATATTTTTATATTACTTACAAATATTTGTAAGTACGTCATTCGTGACGTCATTTTTGTTTTTAGACTATAATTTGTGATGTTTATAACTTATGACAACCATGCTTGGTTTGATGACTCACCAACGTAAGTCAAATCTTTTATACTACTTTTTTGTAAGTAGTATAATTTTTTATTAATTTTTAATTAAAAAATTTATATTGTAAAGTTATGAGCTATTGTCATTTTTGAAAATTGGTTGAAACTTAACGAAGTCAGACATTTTAGTGATTTTTAGTTTAGATTTTTTTTTAGTTATGTTTAGAAAGTCTTTTTGTGATACTATTTGGTTATACAAAACGTACAATTTGAATAATATTTAAAATGTTATATTTTAATATGTCGTTTTGCACAAATAATTTGTTATTCTTATAAATAATTTATTACTCTCATAAATAATTTATTACTTTCATAAATAATTTATTATTCTAATAGATACAATTGTTTTTTAAATTTTAGATGCTCTCCTAAACTGTCTGTTTCGTTCTATATTGTCCCAATTAATTCCAATTCGACATATAAGTGAATTTTCACTAAATTATCTTGAAATGTAATAATTGTGTATGTGTTTTGTAATAATTTCGATGGTCTACAACATGGCTAATTTACAATATATTTTATATTTGCTTACATGTTAAGCACATTTTATCTTATTTTTGATGTTTAGAATGCGTATAACGTATTCAAATATAGCGTACACAAAACGTATAATTTGGATAATATTTAATATATTATATTTTAATATGTCGTTTTGCGCAAATAATTTATTCTCATAAATAAAATAGTTTTTTAAATTTTCGATAGTCTCTACCATTGTTTGTTTCGTTCTATATTGTCTTAATTTATTCCAGTTAATCATATAAGTGAATTTTTACCTAATTATAATCAAATGTAATCATTGTATATGTGTTATCTAATAATTTCGATGGTCTAGAACATGGTTAATTTACTTTTTTATTTTAATTTTAGATGGTCTCTTACACTATCTGTTTCGTTCTATATTGTCTTGATTAATTATTGATATTATCTAAATTAATACATCACAATTGTAAAATGTCTACAACTCTGTCAAATTTCAACCGATATTAAAAAAAAATAAGCACTGACTCATAGCTATTCTGCTAGTCTATCTATTTAATTTTATACTACTATATAAAAAAAGTTATTTAATCAGCTGTAAATCACTAAAATGTCTGTCTGTAACTTCGTTAAGTTTTAACCGATTTTCAAAAAAATGACACTAGCTCATGGCTATTCTGAATGTCTATTTATTAAATTTTATTTTACTATGTAAAAAAATTATTAAAAATAAATAAATTGTACTACTTGCAAAAAAAGTAGTTTAAAAGATTTGGCTTATGTTAGTGAGTCATCATACCAAGTTTGGTTGTCAAAAGTTGTAAACATCAAAAGTTATAGGCTAAAAACAAAAAATTAAAAAACGGTCTAAAACAATATTTTTAATTAAACAATAAGATTATAATGTAATCAGAGACTAATTAAAAATGTTAATGTTATATACTACTTGCAACTATTTGTAAGTAGTATAAAATATTTATCTTTTATTTGTGAGTCATCATACATATAATTTTTTAAATATATTACATGTATTATTATTAAATTGTATTATGAAGATTTCTGTGTATTTGTTTCAAATATTTATTTCAAAATCAACTGCTTAAAATTGACATTAACTGTGAAATTTCCTTCACTACAATTTGATATTTTTTATTAATTATTTCCAATAATATTAAATAAAATTCGAATAATAAACGCAACATGTAGATTAAATCTCAGAAATATACTACTTTTGTAACAATAAAAGTGTTTGTTATCGCCCAGTTTTACAATAAAATATCGTCAAAATAGTATTTTTAGGTGAAAAAGGGTAAAAATTCTTAAATGGACAGATGATGACGTCCTTGATGTTTAACCACATGATCAATTTTTTGAATGTTAGAAACTTGTTTGTGGCGAATATATTTATGTCTAGATTAATCAGTGCGATAATGACAGAAAAAATTACAACCAATTAAAGTTGTGTAATTCTTACCCACATCCCTTTCCTGTTCTACTGACACTGTTATTTTGAAACGTATGTATGTACTTTTCTTATTCTGATAAAAATGGAATAGTGTTTTTTAAAGTTTATATGTGTACTAGTTATTTGATGATATATTTCCCAACTTGAAGTTATTTGTAGCGAGCGTTGAAAGGTTGCAAGAAGAGGAACGTCAGTTCCAACTGCACGAATCGAGATTGTATCATTTGCGGTCTATAGTTCAGCAAAAGATGGATGAATTGAACTCGGCGTTGATCAGTGAAAATCGTTTTATAGAGCCGTGAGTTTTTTAATGTTTTTAAAATATTCTCTACGAGGTGTGTATGGATGAATTTATTAAACACAAAACTTTATTATCTATATAAAATTATTGTTTGTGCTCGTCTATCTCTTAGTTATGGACACATACGGCAAGATAAAAATGCTTATTAATAACCAAATATGGACAATATTTGTTGTATAATATGTTTGTTAGTGTTATATTACACTAAACAGATCTAGAATCTCAATTTTGACAAAAATGCAGATACGGGGTTTACCTTAACGCGGCAGAAAACTGAAGTATGTAATTAAGCATGATGTAAATAATCTTATTTCATAAAAATATTTTTATGAACAATTAATTAATAATAATCATCATATATTACCAATAACATTACAAATAATTATAAAAATAACATTTCAAGTAGAATTATTATTTTGGCCTATGCATGGATATTTACTTTTGAAAATTCGTTACACATCTATTCGTATTATATCTATTATTTTAAACTATTGAGCAATAAGTACCAAGAAAGGTCGGTGGAATATTTTCGGTGTAAGAGATATTTACATAATATCAGCCATGTTATTGGAACTATGGACTAGATGTGAACCTTAGATATTATGTATTATATTTTTCGATGTTTATGGTTGTATATTTTTATAATTATGTCATTTTCCGGTTTACTGATGGGGTAACTATTATCTATTGAATTCTTTTTAGAAAACTTTTTTGGTGTTTATATTTAGAAGTTTAAATCCTAAACTAGTTAGATTTTGTTTCTAGTAAAATTTAAATGCTAAAATTAATGAAATAAAGTATTGTACGTTAACTGTTTAACAACAATTTTTTAGATTTTCAAAAGCTTTTATTTAAATTAACAATTTTATGTATATATTTTCAATGCATAATATATATAACATGCATTAAGATGTCTTTACTGTATTCCATATTGTATAGAACATTCGCAAAGTACCTAACTACCCTAGATGTGGAAGACTCAAAGACTAAAATTCAATTTGGTGATTGTGATGAGATTGAGGCCCATACGCAATGTGATAATTGGCATTCACAACAAACTAGCAATATAAAGGTGAGTTGATAACCGATTAATTATCTTCGGGGAATATATATAAAACTTATACATTTAGTTTTATTAAAAACAGATAGAAACGTAAAAGATAGTGAATTATTGTGTTATGACCTTATAGTATATGGTTAATGGTTAATGTTAGCTATTTGAGTCTAATATTTTTTAATACATTTTAATACTGTATCTATAATACATTTTAATACTGTATCTATAATACATTCTAATACTGTATCTATAATACATTCTAATGCCTTCCTAAACTCTGACAATAATGAAAGTAACAACAACATGATCAATAAAAATAGGTAATTGTGTGTATTCATAATGGAATAAAAGTAGTCCTCTCCAGATAATTTTTTTTAAAAAGAAAAATAAACTAGTAAAATAATTTTTCTTCCCCTAGTGGGGCGGCTAAGTGAAAAAATGCAGAGATATGCAGCCAATAATATCAAAATGAAAATCTGAAATTTCGAATTTATTATAAAGTTAACAGTTTTGTTGTCGCACCAATGTTAAACGAAAAATATAAGTTTATAAAAATGAAGTTTCTTTATTACTACTGCCCAAATAATGGTTAATCTGTTTTCATTTTGAACGGAAAATATTTATTATATTAATGGCCAAAAATATTAAGAAATTATTGTTTTTTCGTTAAAACCTGACAATTTTAGAGATCATATTCTTAATGCTAGAATTTTGTCTAAATTCAGCACACCAGATGATTTTTATATTGTAAATATTAGATATATAAATACAATGTAATTTTCTTGAAGTAAACATTTTCATAACGCGAATCTACATGAAGAATAGAATGAAACATCTCGGATAGTAATAATAGTTAATGACAAAAGGTAACCTACAGGAAGTGAAATTCCTAATCCTGCGATAATAAAGTCTCTATTTTCTTTTTACTCGATTATGGGTTACGTATCAAAAACTCAAATAGCCTCAAATCATTGTTCAAGAGCTATGCCGCCGCTACTGTTTTAAAAGATCCAAAGTTGAGTTTCATTAAATAGACTCCAAAATTCTCAGAATTATTCACCAAAAATCTACTCACTATGAGCCCTGATTAAGGCTAGCCAGATTTTAACGAAAAATAACATTTAAAACACGTTTTGACCACTAACTTGACAAATATCTTAGGTTCAGAATTAAAGAAAATTAATCATTATTTGGGCAAAAGTATTAACAGATACTCAAAAACCTATTGTTTATTTTTCATGATAATTTTGCTGTTATTGTCAATTGTCAGAGTTTAGGATAATATTATATTAATATCAATTAAAAGGCATCATTATTTACATGTTTATTTAAATTACAGATTAAAACACTATATCTATGTATTTCTTGTTTGTTTGCAGACAAGTTCAGTGTTCAGCGATGCGGCTCATCTAATTGAAGTTTCAAGGCTTCATAGCTCACTCTCATATATTATCATCACGAGAGGGAAGGCCGACGTTCTGTTAATAAAAGAAATTCATGAATTACAAGAGCGGTAAGTACCAATTCATCAGTTATCGTTTTGTCTTATTTAATTTCACTTTTTCACAAGGTCAGATACAGTGCAATATGCGAAAAAATATTTATATTTTAGTAACTTTCAGTTGTTCTATAATAATAGTACTGTAATATAACATTGTATACTTAACTAATAAGTTTAAATTAAATTCACTTAATTTTTGTATCAATATGATGATTAATATCAGCTTTATCATTAATGATTAATCAGCAACACTTACAACAATGAATATCTTAGAAGGACGTCAATGTGGGTGGATCTAAAAATACAACCAATTTATTGGTTTCTTGTATACACGTTATCTGCGTTTTAATATTCTTTCAAAGTTATATTCTTTCACTAATGTTGACATCGAAGGCAAATGCTTCGTAAAATTGGATTGCGTTGAATATACAGAACCACTAATTTTATAGACGACTAATTTCACGAAGCCAAGGTTAGTGCAGCTTTGGGAATTTTAATGTCTATAAAATTGATTGCTATATATACGGCGCAATCTACATTATTGTCTTATTAATGTAGATTGCCCACACACCGTAGACTATTAAAATCTGGATCAACGAACAACTAAAATGCAACAATTCAAGAGTTTATCAACATATGCACGCTCACTATGCAATTAATTTAAACAATATTTAGTTCATTTACGTGGATATGAATTTTTACGATCGGAAATGTGAGTTTGTACTGAAATCTGTCAGTTTATTATCGATCGGGACTCGTAGCCACTATTCGGGCCTAATATTTATTCAATTTATGTTCCGTACATACTACGATTATACTTTAATTTCCTATTTTTGAATTAAATTAATTTGTTAATTACTCTGATTGTTTTGCTTGCAATGCACTATTTTATGACGTTTATTGATTTTTAATTTTTATAAATCTATATTTTTTAAATAATTTTTCCATTTTTCGTATCCTGATTCTTAGCCGTCGCCGTTTAACTGCTGCAGCTTACCCGCCAGCACATCATATTAAAAAAATTTTGTATTGATAGTATTTTATATTTTACGATTAAAAACATTTCCTATATACTCCCATAACACATTGGTGGTCTCTTAGTTTCCCCATAGATTGGAATCGTCAAAGCCGTCAGTTGCAACTTCTAGCCGGACCCCGAGCTAGCATTATATGTACCATTCAAATAGATGTGGACAAACAGGTGTCACTCGGTGGGATTAATGGGGACATTGAATTGGAGGACCTTGTGCTTCCTACCTCAGCCGCATCAATATCTGAATGGGTGACTCTGCTCTTCAATTTTTGTACTCCACTATAGACAGCATTTTTTAAATAAATTTTTATAATTTATCATTAATCTCACTATTATTTACTATAACTGTGTATTTTATAGATTGACCTAAGATTCCTTTTTTATATTATTTTCTAATACAAATTGTATGATTTTTATGTTCTGACTTGTCGAACTGTCAGTTAGTATTACTATTATTTTAAAATAATGTATTGTTGTATATTGTTATATTATCTGTTATTGTGTGAATTATCTAATGTGTATCATGTAATTACTGTGATTCATAATAATATATGCATTTATCGTAACAGTTTTAGCTAAGTATACTACTTGTTTTATTATTATTGCATTACTATTAAATGTCAAAATGAGTTTGTTTAGAATTACATGTAATTTTTTTCTTAACTTATTAACCTCTTAGAGGTGTGGGGCTGTGGACTTCGTTTTCCCCCAACTTTAACTAATATATGAAAAATGGGAAATTTAGTGAATGTATTTGGTTTTAAGTTGATTCAATCTGCATCGACAATAAAAAAAGATGTTTACAATTGTTTCTTGATTAGGTAGAATTAATGCTTTAACTACAGATAATGTTTGCTTTTTGCATAGTGAATTATTATGTGTTAGCTAATTATACAAATTAAACGATTGAACAATTCTTAATAATGACACATTTTTTGAAATTGTGATGAAAGCGTAAACCTTTTTATGATAGCGATATGGATATTGATATTGCTATCTTGTCTTGTTTAATATACGAAATTTCAACAAAAATATGTATTTTATTAATTAATTTTAGCAATATTGTAGCTAAAATGTTCTACAACACGTCAATACATATTATATTATGTATATAAAGTTTCTTATTTAAAATTCATTGGATCAAATTGATCATTTTCACGTCTATAATAAATTAAGAAAGTTATTTCAGGTTATGGAACAATTTGGTGTAGATATTATTCCACCATAAAACTTTTGGTGTATATATGTCATAGGTACATGATTGTATTAAAAAAATTATTATTTATATACTATTGGCTTATACATAATAGAATAACAATATAATTTAGGAAATAATTAAAGTTCTTCAGGATATTCCACCTCCACAAAAAAACATTTTGTTGGTTGAGCCTCGTCACTTCCAACGCCACTAATAGTTCTAATAATTGATAGGAAAATATTTTGTTATGTCATATTGGAATTGCCTTAGAAATTATATTGAGTTCGAAGAATGAATTTTAAAATGTGTTAAAATACATTTGCTTATAACCTAATAAAATAATTTTCATAATAATGAAAATAAGCCAAAAAACAAATACGATTATTGATACATTATATATACTTATATTATGATAAACTATCCTATATTTGAATATTCCTATAATTCGGCACTATATTGGTACGTTTCGTACATAACTATAATTAAATAAAAAATAACTGGAAAATAATGTAATAAATATAAAAAATAAAATTGAATACGCTATTCATACATAAAAACTAAATTTTCATTAAATAATGTGTCTAACACATTAGCTCCTGGGGTGCACACTCCAATGTACACTATAACCGTTAACTATAAGATTTGTATAAGATTAATTATAAAAATTGTATTGTTTCCTTTTAATAATTGAAAAAGTATGCGACGTAATAACTAGCGGGATTTATTGTACTAAAACCTCTAATTTAGTTTAAAAGGGACATGCTTATTTAACTAAAGACAACATTTTGTTATAAAACATCATTCATTATTTCCTGGCCTGTATCATTTCTTAAAAATTGAGAAGTTTAATCAAAATTTAACAATTGGTTGAATTTTTTTTAAAGAATTCAAGGATATTTTATGGTCAATTCCAGCTATTTCAAAGTCAACTGGAATTCGCAGACACGCGATTCATTTGTGAGCAGTATCATGGCCAGCCAGCTCTGTGTTAGAGCATGGGACAATATTTAAAATGAACTTGCTTGTTTATACATTTCGTTCAATAACACTCATGTTTTTTTAATATTAATGTAATTATTTTTTAAATGTAAATTTTATTAATTTTGTCGGAAATAAGGACCTATTAAAAATTTTACTGTAGAGAAAGGGTTTTAAACTTAAAAAAGCTATAATTTCGAATGTTGCTTTCCTCATATTTTAGAGTACAATTCAAAGTAGAGTTTACCAATCATATATCTAATTTATCTCTACATAGTATTATCCAAAATTCTTCGATTGATTTGAACTCAATAAAAGGACTTACAGAATATTAAAAAGTACATTAGGTAAGAACGATATAATCTGATGCCCGCTTAAATATTAAAATGAGGTTACAACACATCGAATACTTTACAAATGTTATTAATTGAACCTATATAGTAAAATTAACTACTAGTCACAGTTATTATGTGTTAATAAGTAACAGATAAAAATGTATCCCTTTATAAAATTGTAGATAAAAAATATATATAATAATAATAAACCCAATATTTATTGAAATACAGAAATATACGAATATCAGATTGAAGTAGAATACAATATGCTAATCGGTGCAATAATTTAATCAACAAAATACACACTTTGTCCAAAACAAACGCAACATCCAAAGATTTAAAAACACACAAGGTCTCCAAGAATATGTACACCAGACAGGTTAGTAAATAAATGCGGGGGCTACAATCACTTAAATCGCTTCTGCTGTCGACTACGATAGAGATCGGTGACACCATTCCCGGCGGTGGCCAGCCCATAGGAACCCCCGCCAGAACCACCACCACCACCGGAGATGTTGCCCGTGACTACAGCGGGCGGGAAGTTGCCGGAGATGTCCTCATCGTCCGAGTCGAAAGTGGTGGTGTGCTGCTGGCCGTCGTTGGAGGAAGTGGTGAGCCGGCGTTTGCGCATCAGGTGTCCGCTTGTGGCCAGCTCGATCGAGTAGGCGGTCCCGGGGTCGATGCCCATGTCGTCGGGGTCCGCCAGCTGGGAGAGGAAGTCTGCACGGAGAGAGAAAGAGAGAGGTCACAGCACCAATTAAAAAAAATATGATAATTTCAGAAAAAAAGTATGACAAAATATTGGAATGAATTTCTATTTTCCATACATAAAATAACAAATGCAACAAATTTGTTGTTCAGATTTTCAGCATCAGACCTGAAGAATCCACCCATATCTTTACTGAAATGGAATCGATCGTGTTAACTTGTTTTAACAAACCCATTTCTAGCACCAGAAAGAACCTGAAAACCGTCCATTTTTAACCATTGTGTACTACAACTGAAGTCAATTTCGAGAAACTATAAATCTGAAAAATTCTCAACTGTTTCTTTTTCGATAAATCGATACAGAAATTCTTTGAAAAGATCAAGCAATAAAAAGTACAAACTGTAAACCAAAGGATTTTATCTTTGGAACATTTTCATGAATGATTGAACTCACCTGCAACGGAAATAATGAACCTCCTTCGGTCTCGAGTAGAACATCATCGAATACATTGACTATTCTGATATAATTTATTTAACTAAATTAATAATCTAAATTAACTAAAAAATACTGTTTGAACGACTTTTAGGTAAAACAATCGTTTACATGCTGACAAAATTGTTAGTCATCTTCATTTTGTATACAACTGAGACAAAAGGGCTTTTTAGTTCATTTGACACTATCTCATGTCGTAACAATCATACAAAAAAGGGTCTAGGGACCAATCTGAGATGGCTCACATTCACATAATGGCACCAAATGAATTATGGGCGATGTTTAAATTACATGTCCTTATATTAATGAGCCAATGTGCTGTTCCCCATGCTGACACATGAATGAGTCTTTGTAATGGGATAAGATCATCACAAAGAGACTCTGAAAGTTAGTTAGTCTGAACCTGCCTGGGTAGTCTATTAATTTCGAAACGAGACGGACATAAAAAATTGGAAATAGAGAGGATATTTTGCGGTCAGAATAAAAAAAATTACCATATTGTTTAAAAATATATAATATAATATGTATAACATACCAGTCCTGTATTATTGGCTAAACAGTGAAAATAATTGAATGAAAGGAGAAATGAGTTTATAAAATTAGATAATGTCTATGCTAAAATCATTTATAATTTCTATTAATTCTAACTATTGAAAAAACAGACAAAATAAGGAATCGAATTTAGTGATAAAAGATTACCGGATTCCTTTGTCATCGTTATATTAGGATTTTACTACACAAAACAATCATAGGAAGATTGTAATATTCTACATTGCCAGTTCCATAGTAACTCTGTAAATCCACGTCTATATTTTCATGAATTAAAATAGGAACAATGTCATTATCATATGAATCTACTTTTCTGCAAAGAGATGTACAATAATAACCGGTATATTTATAATTTAACAAAACCTGTAAATGTTAATTAAAAGGCCCCTAACACTTATATGTTACACCATATCATGATCTCAAGAACCATTAAGATTACCGAAGTAATAAAAACAACTATAATTTAGAAAATTAGACTACGTAACAAAATTTCCAGATTCGTGATACTCCCGAATTCGGGACGCAGCAGGAGCACTGTACTGACCTTCGGGCAAGTTGAGCTGCAGGAAGTGCTCCATAAATTTATCCACTTGGACGAAGGGCCCCACGAAGCAGTCGGGTGGTGGTAGCAGTTTGACAAGATTGGAGGCAGCGGGGGGAGGCGGGAACTCGCCACCCTGCACCGGATGCGATCCCGTTCGCGGATAGGCCTTGGGCTTGAAGGGGAGCATCTGGAGGACGT
Source organism: Coelogynopora nodosa (assembly GCA_034780555.1). Lineage (NCBI taxonomy): Eukaryota > Metazoa > Platyhelminthes > Proseriata > Coelogynoporidae > Coelogynopora > Coelogynopora nodosa. Next base: position 10,390 of record JAUZND010069657.1, on the reverse strand, counting down.
CGGGCCGCGGGTAGGACGGCTTCTCCTGCTCGGAATCGGTCTGTGTCATCATCTTAGTGTCGTGGCTGGAGATCGGGTTGTACTGCTGGACCAGCTGTTGTCGCGCCAGCTCCTGTCATGCATTGTGTACATTCATGGTGTAACTGTTGTGATAAAGTGATACCGTAAAATACGGTGCATATGTGATATATATTTTAAACTATTTACGTATGTGTTGAACTTCTCCTATTAAATTACTTCCTATTATTAAAAGGAATAAAATAAAATTTATATAAAAGCCTTCTTACTTATATTACACTCTGTATATATACTACAATTATAATATAATAAACAACATTTTTAATACTATTTCTATACTTTCACACTTTCGGAACTGTCTCGGGAAAACTTTCAAGTGGATTTTGCATGCTTGTAACTAATTACCTTCTTTTCTGTACCTTCTGATGGCCCAACACATGCTTGCAAACATAGTTAAAGTTTTAAAGTTAAATCCGTAAAACATAAATCTCTAATTCTAGAGATTTACAGCGAGGTTTTGGTTTTTCCTTAAGTGATACAATGGATTTTAAAATAATCAAAAATGGGTAAAGGAACGAATACTGAATAGCATTCCGTATATGTAACTCTCATTCAAATTCACAACGTATTCACAATATTTTAATTGTTTAAAATATTCGACAGCGCAAAACTATAGATTAAAAGTTGCACAATAATAATTGTGAATATTATATATAGGCATAGTATTAAAAATAAGTCAATTAACACTACCATCGATTTAAATTAGATTGATACGTATATAGAGTATCCATTTTTACATAATACTTTTTATATAGGACAATACAAAAAAACTTTTAAATACTTTCATTCTTGACTGGACAGTAAAAAAATGTTACATTGCCATTTACAATTACAAATAATTAAGCAACTTAAATTAGTATTCATTTTAACTCACAAATAAACATGAAACATATTAATATGCTTACTCTCCTCCATTTGCAGAATGGCAACTAGTCTAAATCTGAAAATTTAGATAGTCGGGTTCCCTGACAAGAATTTGTGGACAATAATCTTAATATACAATATGTATTACTTAGTGCAAAATTCTGGTATCGCTGTCATAAAAGGGAACACTTATTAATTTATTAATTAATGAGATAAAAAGTGTGCTCACCTTGTAGCCCAGCGCTCGCAGCTCACACTCTGAACAGGGGAAGAGATCCATGAACTTGTACCGATCGATCATAAGCGCCGTCTCACGACCTTGGAACTCGCGCACCTCCTCGAAGGCCTGTAGTCGACGCTTTTCTACCTTGACCAAGCTGGACAGGTCGCCCACCTATGTGTTCAGAAGAAAAACACGTAAGATTCAGATTGCTCCACAATAAAGTCGAGAAAATACATCCTTGTCAGCTGAATGGACAAATGTATGACAAATTAAAAGAAAAAAATATATTATTTAGTAAATAGATCAGGCTCATCAACAAAGGAGTACAGTTAATGTCTTACAACAAATGCACATTAAAATTGAACTATAAATTAATTATAATAGTCCAATAGGGCCTACCGCCAAATGTAAACTGGTACATAAACAAACTCGTTAATGTACCATATTTTAGACATTTTGACTAGTTCAGAAATATATTTGAAAACAAAATTACCGAAATAAATTAATTTGAACTGTAAAGTGTATAATATTTTTAAAATGCACTAAATAAAATACTGCCTACGTAAAAATTTTTTTTTTAAATTGAACATTACATAATATTTATTTAAAATATGGTATAGTCAAAGGAACTCTGGTCATATTTTTAGACAGTTTCATAATTGTTGTCGTTATTTTGTTTTTTATATTGAAGATTTTACGGTTTTTTAATTTATTAATAATTTCATAACAATATATGACCAATTGAATTTTAACTATAGTAAATAAATTAGAATCTTCTTAAAATCAATGTAGAAATGTTCCAAATAACGAAAAACCCAGCAAAAGCAAACAAATACAGCTAATGAGATAAAGTTACTTCCCCAATAAAATCTGAAATCAATGAAATAGACAATAAGAAATATATTTGTTTATGTATATATAAACTTTAGAATGCAGTAAATAAAAATAAAAAATTCACATTAAAAAAGTATTGTTTTTTTGTATTTTGGTTATTTTTGGGGAATTTTTTTTTTTTTAGTTTATTGGTCGCGTCGCGTGGAAGCCTGCAATTGATGCCCCCTCCCCACTTTACCTGTGACTCAAATTGTAGGAATCGCGCCCAGATGAGACGCGTCTTCTCTACTGGGATCTTGTCAGAGCCTAGAGCTCGCTCGAACAGCACCCGAGTGTTATTGTCTTCGTTGAGATGGCTCATGTATTCCACGTAGGCTAGGATGTACTCGGGAATGTTCTCGAACCGCTTCATGCCCAACTCGAAGATCTTATGACCGATCAATTTGTCCTGGAGTGATGGTTGATGAAGCACACAAAATAATGCATGAAATGACTATTCGAGTGAAATAATAGTACAAAAACAGAAATAAAGTAATTAAATTTAAAATGAATGTCAAAGTTTCAGATCTCAAAAATACATATTGTATCATATTTTCTATAAAATGCCTACGCCATTTATACATAGCTGAATAAAATATATGTTTAGCATAGATTATGAATCCTCCTTCAACACATAAAATTACAATTTTAAATTCATGTTTTTAATATGAAAACCACTTTAAAGAATATACATATATATAATATGGACTTGGTATAATCCGGATTTCTGAGGACATTAAAATTTCTCCAGAGTAAAAAAATCATTAAATATATTTCACTGTTTATTTCTATGTAAGGAGAAATAACAACCTTATTATTAACATAGATTAACAGTACACTATTATTAATTAATTTACAATTGATAATAGAATTTTAAACGAAAAGGACAAGCTCTTAAACTCCCATCGGTATAAAAAGCAAAACTTTGCGTAGTAATACATTTTAAAAGTTCTTTAGTTATAATATAATATTGAAAATAAGAAACTTGAATAGACATTGGATACCAAACAAATCTAATCTATCTTGAATTTTATTAAATATTTGGAGAAATTATTCAAGATAAATGAATATCCAGGTAAACAAATCGGGATTATATGCATGTTGTATTATGGTTTACCTATTATAGACAATTTCGGCCCCCATATTAGTAGATATTGCTTAAATTATAATAATTGTTACAATTACAAGAGTACTTTATAAGAACTAGTAATTAAAATATCAAATTGACTAGTTTTAGGACTTTCAAATATACCAATTAAAATAACTTGTAGACACGGGACTCGTGGGAATGTTGAGAGAGACGTGGCTGTGAACCCATGTCTATAATTTCTTTATGGTTTGACAAACCTTTCACAAAGATTTATTAGTAAAGGAAAATAAACATGTCCTATTTTCTAAGCAAACAGCTTTCATTGAAATAACGTTAGTTACGTCAGTTATCTGCCCCCTCAATATTAGATGTATATTTATATACATATGTAAAAGTTATTATCATGGTTTATTGTGTTTTGCATTGTGATATTTATTATAAAATCAAAGAAATTGTGTATAATATCACTATCAATGTAACTAAATAGTAGACGTTGATGGGAAATAATACAATGAATGTGATATAGAGCATAAACAATAAATAAACGAGTAATTAAAATTGAGTGTTTAATACAAAGCAGTAAAACGACAATTTAATACAATTTGTTTGGGCTAAAAAAATAAGTGAAAGACACCGCTACTGATTTAAATTAAACAAAGGCCTTCATATTGATAATGATTTTCATATAAATCTTGATATTTATATTCATATTTAGAAGAATATGAAAACGATGAAACAAATGGTTGAGAGGTGAATATTACCACTACATTCATGTTTAGTTATAAGTTTGTATGTAATATAAAGGGCGACACGTTTTATCTTCTCAAAGGATTATTGCAGCTATACTTTTCTAGGACGAGGCAGCCTTACCTTGCTACAGAAGTACTCCATAAGTGCGGCATTCACGTATACATGATAGGTGGACCTGTTATCCTCACGCGCTTGCTTGAATACAGCTCGGGCAGACTTTATACCTTCAGCACGACGCGCAAATCGCATGTACTGAATGTACGGCTGATTGGGGAACGAAAACCAGCAATAGGTACTCGTAACATTTAAATTTCATAGATATTTAACTATTTGTCGGGTAGATATTTAGATAAACCTGAAAGTAAGGTATAAAGTTTTTTTGATGATTGCTTCTTATCAGGCATCCCTCAAGCGACATAAAACTGTGTGATGACACCCTGCATGAGTTGAGCGTTTTTTTAAATATATTTCAAATGATTTAAAACCGCGTAGAAAATACTAAAAAATAGTATTTTCCTTTTTAAAAATATGTATTTGAAAAAATAAGAGTTAAAATATTTAAGCTGTTTTATCATATCTATGGTACAACAAAGTGAAAAGTTAATAAAAAGATAAACGAGAATGTAAATTTTAAGTTCTAACTGTCATCATCTTTTTTATCATTGTTATTATTCTTATAGTTATCATCATCGTCATCGTTGTTATCATTTATCGCTTTCTGTGTGCAAGTCTGCTCTGTGACAATCTGTGATTTTACATCCACCGAAAATAGAGCATAATATAAAAGCTTTGCTGTAGCCACAATTTGCATTGGAACATAGCGTGTCACTTGAACATTTGATAATTTCTTCTATGTAATAGGGGGATAGTTTGGTATTTGCTGGTAAAGTAGTGGAAATGTTGATTTTTGTGTTATCATCTTTTGGCCACCCAAATGTAGGGGTTAATATTTGGGACTTCTGGGCTGGTTGCATTTTTCCAAATGAAGTCTGGAAGTGGGCCCTCTTAAGGTTTTATTGAAAAGTCTCATATGTAGGGAAGAGTGTACACAATTTAGGCGTGGTACTGTTTCCCCTACCTAACCTTGTCATCCATAAACTGATTATGGCTTTGCTCATGCTTTTGCTATTCTGTTGACCATAGCAAACCACCATAAGATTAGTTGCCTGTGTTACCACTTGGGACTAATCTGTATCTATATCTCCAAGAAGACTTAAATGAGACTTAAATGGTATTTACTCTGTTGAAGCACATTAATCATCTTCCACAACCAGTGAAGGCATGTGCTGATAAAATATCTGGAAGGATTAGCTTGTTCTTAATTGTCCTTATGTCAACATTCATTTTAACCTGCACTGGGGACTGCATGTACATTGCCATGTTGAGCTTCTTTTGCTTGTAATAAATCAAATAATGCTGGTATACATCGGTATACATCGATATGATCTGCCATAACAGACACTTTAGGCTCCTTGATCTTTCGTGGTCTCTATAAACATGTCAGACCATAGGCCATTCAATAAGCCTGGAATATGGTGTAGGATATGCTCTCCCTTCATGAAATGAGATGCAACTTCAGGAGGAAGTGAACGCATAATAGTGAGATGAATCGTTGCGTATCTAGAATAGTGGTTGTGGCAGGCATTGAAAAAATATGCCCTCAGGTGTAATAGAAAATCTTCCTCTCGCTCTGCTCGGTTGTAAACCATAATGGTGAATGTTGGCTTAATAAGCCCATAAACACATAACTTTGCTTTTTTACTCTTTTCTGAAATGCCACCCAGTACATTCATCAGGTCTTAGCTCATTACTTTCAAAAATATCTCTGAGTATCTCTTCTGCTACCATACGGAAAGCCCTGACGTTCTGAGAAAAGTTTTCCCTTTCAGCATCTTTGAACTCCAGCGAAAACAGAATATAGGACTTCTGAAAACCCAGAGCATTCCTTTAATTTGCCTGGTTTATCAAGTCGGTCTATTATTTTTCAGTTAAATAATCACTTAACAACTTGTATATGGAAATGGCTGTATTACATTTAAGAACAACATTTACGAATAATTTAATTTCGCTATATACTAGCTGAGTAGGCATGTCTATTTTTAGCACAGGACAGTGCTCAAAATAGGATTTTTCTATCACTCTTCGGTATATTTTATTCTACCTGTCTGTATATGATTTTTACTTGTCTGTAATAATTTTACCTTCTTGAAGGCTGATTTTATAAGAAAAATCACACGCAACGCGGTTTTAATGAGTAAAAAATGTAACTGTCCGCACGAACAAGCAATCACAATTTTTACTTGTCAATTGGAACTGTTACCTGTCCACGGACAATGGGACATCCCTTATTGCGAGGCCTGCATGGGTGGTGGATATTAGACACTAGATTCATAGGTAGCGGATACAGCAATGAGTAAGCACACATCTGATTGTTTATTGCTAATAGCAACGAATTCTTGGAAATTGAACGCTGTTTTCACGCGATATTGAACAAACCTAAATTTAAAAAATACTCAACAATTAGGCATTGCCATCACACAGATTGGGAATATCAGGGACCCATATTACCAAATTCCACTGAAAACAACAACTTTATACCCTACTTCCAGGTAGGGTAAAAATCTCTATTGAACACCAGGAATATATACACTTAGAATAGATGGGAAATTTTTGTATTTATCAAGTATATAAATATTATTGAATTAAATATACAACAAATTCGATAAAAAATATATGTACAAACAGTTTCACTTGTGTAGAATATAGTTATTTTGTAAAATATACTATGATCAATTTACTTTAAATATATCAAAAAATATATATAAATATATAAGTTTCTTATATATTTTTTGTTAAAGTTCATACTCAACTCTATATAGTCGCTATCATAAAAATAATAAACATGAGAAATAACCTACTAAGGTCGGATCCACATTTTCCAAAGATATCAGTTTCTTGTAAATAGAATGAACTTTCTCGTGTTTACAGCGGCCCTGTTGCAATTGAATAGAGTGAAGTTAATTCCAAAGTATGCATATTGATGTATTATAATGTATACTATACAAAGATCTATGATGAAAAGAAGTGCTTACCTCCTCATAGTCGGCATAGGCGAAGTAAAGCATCATATTCTCTTTGAGCACTTGAATGGCTCGTTCGTACATAGCAGCGGCATCATCTGCAAACTGTTTCGCAGTGGTTTGGTCCTAGAAAAGAAAGGATACTCATTTTTAACCAAATACACTATCATTAATAAGATTTAAACATTTCATTTGAGTTTAATAAATTATATTACATAAAAGTTAATGTAAAAAATTTAAACTTTACAAAATCGAAAAGTATAGTACAGACATAAATAATATAAAAACAAAGGAGTACAACATTATTAAATATTTAATAATACAAATTATAAATAATTACCATTAATATATAATAAAATTTACATTATAATTTATATAATTAATGTGTATTTAATATTTTTATATTAGAATATTTTTAAAATAATTTTTTTTGCTTTCTGCAAAATAATGTTTAAAAATGAATCTGATGGTGTATTCACCAAATTTAATTTTCTTCTAATGTTTAATTTTAAGAATATTCTAACTAAAAATACATACCCCCTTTTCAGCTAGAAGTTTACTAGCATGTTCCAAATACGAGGCAGCTTCGTACCAGATATCTGGATGGTGGCCCATGCAAAGCAAACACTGTTCATAGGCGAACATTACTGAAATATAAAAAGAGTCAATTTTGATTCCGGAAAAATTAAATACAGTCTATTCCAGATAATCGAAATAGTAACAATGAAATATGTGTATGCCTGGCATTTTATAATATAATTAACTATGTCGTTGCTTTTACCTCTTTTGGTAATCGTAGTTAGATCCTCAGTTTTCAATGGATTCTCTTTTTCCCATTGAATATATTTCTTCCACAGCTCGACCTAATAAAGCAAATAATAGATGAAAATATGAACAACGTTAAACAAACCAATAAAACTGTTTTGGTTTGCTAATCACCAAATAACATAAAGGTAAATTTTAATTGGATAATACTATTAAAATGTTACAGTGAGACCCACCCACCACTTTTTAAAAAACGTGTGTAAGTACCCCAATAAATGAAAGTCAAAAGATAATATATTTTTTTAAATATTAGTAATATGCATTTATTAAAATTCAATGCTAGTAATAAGTGGACATAAATACTTCATGAGACAAAATGAATAAATATGTCATGTCCCTTTAACAGCTTGAATAATAAGATAATTTCTGCAAACATTTCAATTCTAAAACATAAATAAGAAAACTAATGTATAAAAAATAAACTACACATTTTAAAGTTTTCTATCTCTAGTAATATGTAAATATATACATGTGTAATTTTCTTAACAAATTTTGATTAGGCTACGGTGGTTTCAAAATATCCAATTGTGTTTTAAATTAGTCACATCTCGCTTAAATGTACGATTCGAATAAATGGTGTAAGATGAGATACCATAAGTTTCTAAATTATATACTATTTTCTTCAATTTAACAAAAACTATTTTTAAAGTTATCATTTCACCCTTCCGGTTCGCCCTCAGCTCAGGGTTTTAAGAATTGTACGCATATGGGCAGAAGCACCGGAAATATATTAGAGGAACATTTTTTACGACGTTGGTTATGTATAGAAATTAGTCGAATTAAAAAAAAAATCATTTCATCTGGCGCAAGTTCACTAAAAAGTGCACCAGTCTGCCAAAAATGTAAGCACTTTTAGTCCGTGCGTACACCTTGGGATTGCCAATTAATAAACGCAATACTTATCTACATTAATCCTGTCAGTGAGTATTTATGGCACAAAGCTTGGGTCATGTTATATAATGATAATTTCTGTATATAACTAGTGTGAAGCATGTTAACAACATCCATGGCTTGACATAAATAAACGTTCAAAAAGGTATCATAAACTTTAACGGAAGAAATGTTAAACTTCGATAAATGCATTTTTTAAAACTAATTAAGTACATGATAGTTAACAACATTTGCTATTTGTTTGGATAGTAAAATATTATGTCACAATTAAGTTGAATTTAATATAATAATCAAATAATTATTATATTATATACAATATTTATCGCAAAACCCTAGTTAAAAATTACAATTATTGTTTAAATGGAAGTGAACGAACTATATTTATCATAATTACCACAGTCTGACAGTTATATTTTGTTACATTTTTATGATACACGTGTTTATATGCAAATATAAATTACCGTTTGAAACCATCTTTTTAAGTGTACCGATTCTATTATTCATAAACACACTTCTTGCATATTTTCTTAACCTCCCTTTTATGGTGCAATACAGTAACCTATAAAGCAACTAAGGAAAAACAATATGAAAGACAGGAAAACTATAATTTGTTTCCGATTTTTATTTTTTTAATAAAATATAAAATGCAAAAAGAAACAATAAGCGTGTAATAATCTGGAAGACATATTGTTAACAGGCTTAGAGAAAATAGAAGATACCAACGAATCCATGTAGGATGTAGCGAGATGTACCGGGACAGACGAGGCCCCATATACTCACTTGCTTCACCTCCTCTGGTGTGTTCATCGGTGGAACTGAGGGCATATTTCTGTTGAGACCCTTAGTGATAACCTCGTACTCCTTGGCAACGCGGCGTGCGTTCATGTATTCGCGTGAGCGCTCCTCAGTGAACTTCTTTGCGATGAGGGGATTGATAGAGTTCTCGTACATACTGTAATCCCGCCAGATAGTCTCAATGCCAATCATGGGAGTGATTATAGCTCGCTGATACACCCTACGTGTCGCGGTAATCTTCTGACTTTCCGCGTACGACCCAACAACCTGGCTGTAGTGTGCGTAATACACATCAAACGCAAGGAAGAAAATTAACGGTTAACAGACATAATGATTGATAGAATTAAGTTTTATTTCAAAACAAAATATAAATTCATCATTACAGGACAAGCAAATAATGTAATGCACAAACAAAGCAATTTTGTACAATTCAATATCAGAAAATGAGTTGATAATGTTTAGTTCACGAACAGAACAGATTTCAATAATGATGATTTTTCACATATTAAACAGCATCAGTAATTGTTGAAGGCTTAAAAAATGCTGGTCTTGTGCGGCACACATTGTAGTGGTTCCAATAGGTTATCAGAACCTCTGCAGCAGACTGCTTTGACATTTACAACTTACATTACTTTCGGAATTAAAAATGATAACAATTAGTTTTATTATATTCCTATTAAATAAATGCAAAGAAAATCAGTCTATGTTCTCATAATTACGTTATTTTTTTAAAAATGAAAAAAAATTACAATGCATCAATATTATCACTACAACATTTCTCAACAAAAAAAACTTTTGAGGAATTTTACATGTTACACGTCTATTTTTGGAAGTTTTAAACATAATACAGTGAAACCCGCTTAATACGTATACCTTGGGATCAGACGAATTATACGTAATAAGCGAACCTACTTATTAACC